>JAJLZM010000220.1:0-100785 GCA_030572235.1 Ambrosiozyma kamigamensis | reverse complement strand
TATAGCTAGCTCACAATGTTCAATTATCTTTAATAAAAAAGAAAACAATAGTATCACAACCATTACTCATAAAGGAAAACAAAAAGAAACCTATAATAATTAAACGCCTCTAATAACAACCGAATTGAACTAATAAAATTATTTAAATTAATTGGATTAATTAAATTAATTGAACTAATTGAACCAACTGACCATTGAGTATATTTTTCTAATTTGTATGTGAGTAGTATAACCTCTATAGCTATTGAAAGTAATTTGAAAATTAAATATGTTAAGTTTGTGCGGCGCTGCGGCGTAGAGGCTTTCAAATGACAAGGTATAAAAGACCATGAAATTTAATTTTCAAAAATTCCAAGATAGTTTAGTGGTTAGAATTCTCGCTTGTCACGCGGGAGACCGGGGTTCAATTCCCCGTCTCGGAGCTTTTATTTTTTTGTTTTTTTTTGAAATTTGGTGTTTTGTTTACATTTAGATAATGAATAAGTGATCTATCAACTTTTTCTTTTATAACGTGTATTCATCCATATACAGAATTTTCACAATGAACTTTACAACAGAGAGCACTTCTGAAATACCCAGACAGAGTAGGAAACGTCCTCATATTGATCAAATACATCATTCAGACCAGGTATTGAAGAAACAACAACAACAACATACTGTATCAGATATGAGAAATCATTCACTTCAATTAGAACATGTTTTGGAAGACAAGAATGCTGCTAAGGAAAAGCTTAACAAGTTACAATCTGAACTTTGGTCAATTAGAACAGATATTCCTGAACTTGAATTAAACTTAGAAAAAGTTTCAGATGAGTTTAGAAAGTTAGAAAGAGATTATAAATTAAAAGAAGCAGAATTTTCTCTTCTGGATTCTGAAAGAGATAAGAAGATCAACGAGCTCAAGTTAGAATTTGAAATCTTTAAAAAGAACGAAGAAACGAAATTCAATGAAAAGATAAATTTATTGTTTGAAAAGTACGTAAATGAAGCTCAAAAAATTTTAGATGAGAGACAATCAAGAAGAGATCAAGCTAAAAATGATCTAATATTACAATTAAACAGTTCTAAGAAAATACACGATGAATTGAAGCCCACTTTTGATCAACAAGTTGATTCACTTAAAAGAGAATCTGATATGAAACTAGAAGAAATGGAAACTGAACACAACAATAAGAAACTGGATATGAAAAATAGTATAAGAACGGTTACTGATTCCATTAATACAACTGAAATCCAAATTGAGGAAGCCAATAATGAGATTAAAAAAGAACAACAATTAATTTCACAGTTAACACAAGAGTATGATATTGCTAAGCTTGATTCCAATCAATATGAAGAACACACATCTTCTTTACGTTCTGAAATAAATGAATTGGTGAATGATATTTCGAAACAGAGCCATCAATTAGCAGAACTTAAACATGAATCTTCGAATTTTGTTGAAAGTACTAAACAACTTAAAGATAAGTTAATGGACGAAGAAATAACGAGAAGAAAACTTCATAATCAATTGCAAGAATTAAAAGGAAATATTAGAGTTTTTTGTAGAGTCAAGCCTGATAGACCCGAACAATGTTTTCCATTTCAAGCTACATCACTTGCTGAAAGTTCAGATGGTAAAGAAAATTTACAAATTTCAGAGGTTCCAAATCAAGATCAAAGACAGTTAAATTTCTCCAATAAGGTGACAACTAAATCATTTAATTTTGGTTTTGATAAAGTTTTTGATACTACATCATCTAATTTAGAAATATTTGAAGAAATAAGTCAATTAGTTCAAAGTGCTTTGGATGGTTATAATGTTTGTATTTTCACTTATGGACAAACAGGTTCTGGTAAGACTTTTACGATGTCTAACCCTGGAGATGGAATGATTCCAAGATCTGTTCAATTAATATTTGATAAAATTGAAACATTGAAGAATTTACAATGGAGTTTTGATGTTAAAGGTCAATTTTTAGAAATTTATAATGAAAATATCAATGATTTAATGACTGATACATATTTAAAGAATTTAGATAAAATAAAGCATCAAATTAAACATGATGAAATCAATCTAACAACTTCAATTACTGAATTAACTACAATTCCACTTACAAACTCAGAAGATGTTTCAAGTATTTTGGCTAAAGCAAATAAGAATAGAATGACTGCATCAACAAATTCAAATAATCGTTCTTCAAGATCTCATTCAGTTTTCATTATTTCAATTAATGGTTATAACCCCAAAACAGGTCAATCAACATCAGGTAAACTTAATTTAATCGATTTAGCTGGATCAGAGAGAATTTCACAATCTTTAGTCACAGGTGATAGACTGCGTGAAACTCAAAATATAAATAAATCTTTAAGTTCATTAGGTGATGTTATTATATCTTTAAGTAATAAGAAATCTCAACATATTCCTTATAGAAATTCCAAATTAACTTACTTATTACAATATTCATTAGGTGGAAATTCTAAAACTTTAATGTTTGTTAATGTTAGTCCAAATGTTAAGCATTTTAATGAGACTTTAAATTCTTTAAGATTTGCTACTAAGGTTAACAATACACATATTGGTCAAGCAACAAAGAATTAGGTTTGGAAGTAATGGTTATGGGTATTGGCACGTTTTTTTTATTTCTCTTTTGGTGGTTTTATATTTATGTGTAGACTATATTATAGTATTATGGACAAGAAATAAATAAAAAAATATATAATTAATTAATAAATAAATAAATAGTATAAGTACAATTTTGAAAAGCAGTTAATGTAAATGTATGCAGTGATTCGATGAGTGTATCAATGATCTTCTAATAGAAGTATATCTGAAGCTTCTTTACCATAATCATATGCAGATTCTAATAAGTCAGGTTGTTCTTTATTATCATGTAGTAATTCATTATTCTCTTTTAATTCTGTCCAAATTGTTTTGAAGTTTTTAGTTGCAAATTCATCTATCATTTTTTTAACATTTTTATTTAAACAAAAGTTATAAAGATCTTTTAAAACAAATTTATCAATTAGATATGCATCACCATTTTCCATAGCTTCTTTTATGATTTTTAAAGCAGGTACATATTGTTCATAATAACAATTTGCAATTATATATTCTCTGAATAGTTTTGGATTTAAATCAACTTCATAATCAGATAATTGAAAATATAAATCTTTAAAATGATGTAAACTTGCAAACTTTAATGATTTTAACATATAATAAGCAGATTCTTCATTCAAACCTCTTGACTTTGGTAATGATAATGCTAAATTGAAAGCATCTCTTGTTTTGAAAGGATCTTTAATACAAGCATATGCCTGCATAACAGAGTTTAATAATCTCATATCAATATTAATTGCCAAATCCATTTTCATTGCTAAATGTAACCTAAAAATACCAGGTTCATACTTAAATTTACCAAAAGATTTAAATAAATAAATGTAAACATTTTCTGAAGGTGGTGGTAATTTTGATTGTTTACTTAATTGTTTCATATTTGCAAATATTCTTAATGCTTTATCTGGTTTTTCTGCATCAATCCAAAATTTTAATAATTTTAAATAATAATCATAAGGAATATCAAATTTAGATTCTATAAATTGAATTAAAGTCCAATTGTAATCAGGATTAACAAATGATGTTGTAATATATTTAAAATATTCATTAAATATATCCTTATAATCATTAACACTATGCTTAACATTTTCTTCTAAAGGTGGTGTTTCTAGTTCAAAAAGTCTAGTTGAATCATTAACCCAATCACCTTTTAACATCTCTCTTTGTAAAGCTAAAAGTGATTTCTTATCAAGGTTATACTCAAACACTTTAATTTTCTTATAAATTGCAACTTTTGCCTTAATATCATCATCACTTTTAATGCAATATGTTTCTAATAATCTAAATAACGATGTAATATAAACACCACCATATTCCACATCCCAAGCAACAATTTCTTCTAATGATCTATTAAATAGATCTAAAGCTTCTCTATAGTCATTATTATGTAACTGGTAATCTATTAGTGTAGCAAAAGATCTGGCATCCCTCACTAAACCAAATGTATCATTAAAAAGGTGCGTAAAACTTTCAATTAATTCAGTTGATCTATTTGAGTAACAGAGACTCTCAATTGTTAGATTATAAGTTTCAGTATCATTAAATTCATAATCTCTATTAAATTCTTTCAATTTTTCATTAATTTCATTAATAAGTTTAATTTCAGATTCACCAGTATCACCTTTCGTTATTTCAATATAGTACATTTTGTATTGAAGATAAGCAATCCATTCACTTTTTGAGAATTCTGAGAACTCATGTTTATCCATTAAATTATTAATCAAAGTAGTTGCTAATTTAAATTCATCTTTAAATTTCAAATCTGCAGTTACTATAGCCATGAACTCTTCATCTCTAATTTTATCTAATGATGCCAAATCAGTTAAATCTTTAGTTTCCTTTCTCATTAATGTATTAATCTTTTCTAAAATATGAACTGAACAGTCATCAAATGAATTCTTAGTTGCAAAATATAATAAATTGATATATGGTTCCATTGGAGATATTAATTTTTGTTCTATTATATCTAATAATTCAATTAAATTTTCACCAACTTTATTCTCCTCTATATCTAAACCAATTTCTTCATCACCAGCAATAAAATAATTACTTAATATTGAATTAACAATATCTGGATCATCAAGTTTGGATATCTGAGCTAATTTCAATATAGTTTGAGTATCTGGCTTAACTAAAGTAAACGCTTCAAGAACTATATCAACAACTTCTTTAGAGACATTATCTGAATTCAATTTCTCTTCTTCATCAATGAAAGCATCAATAATTCTAACAATTCCTGTTCTTTTATTACTTAACATAACATAATTCAAGAAAATTTCAAATAATTGTAATCTTAATTCACGATCTTTAGAATATTCTTCAGATTCTCTTAAACAAGTATAGAACCTAGGGAAGAAATCAATATAATGAACATCTTGTAAAGTCATTGCACTTAATACACTTCTTAATATAATAGCCATTTCAGCAATTGTAAAGAAATCAGTTGGTTTATCACCTTGATCAATGAAATTTATAATTTTATTAATAAATGGTAAATCTTCTCTTGAAAATTCATTATTTGGCAAAACTAGTATAAGTTGATTTAATTTATCTTTTAATCTAAAAGCTTTTATTTTTGATGCCATTGATTGATTCATATGAATACTCATTAAATCAGTTTTCAACTCATTTATTAAAGCATGCATATCAGCTTTTTCAGTGGAAGGTATGTTATTTGTTGATGTTGTAGAATAAAAGTAGTTATTATGTATTATTGATTTAGAAAAGAACAATTGTGTTTGATTATTGGGTATTAGTATTGAATTTGACCTAAGAGATGTAGTTGAAGTAAATGAGGGGAAATGATGTATCAGGCGTCTAGAAGAAGCAGAAAGAGTAATTCTAACAACTCTAGAGCTGCTTGAAGCTCGCACATAGTTGACACTTCTCATAGAACAGACAAGTTTTGAGTAAAATGAAGGAAAAAAGGGCACAAAAAGGTCAAAAATGATCAAAAAATCAAAAGTTGTTTAAGTTGATTTGGTGGAAAAAAGAGGAGAAATGAGGGGAGCGTGGCGCATGAAAAGAAGATGTGGCGGTACACGGGTTCGGAGTTAATAAATTTCAATGATTTCAAATCATTTAATTAAAATACAAATGTACAAGGTTAACTATATATAGGAATAATTACATAAATAAATTAGTTCTTAGGCTCTGAAATAACATTACCATATTCATCGTAAGTAGGAATATTCTTTTGAAGCGATTTAATTGCCCAATTTAATCCAACAAATTTAACTTCTGGATCACTCTCTCCTTTACTATAAGTATACTTCTTCCACCATTCAGCAGAAGAAAATCTTGGATCTTCTTTATCAAACCCATTCTCAAGTCTTAATTCTGCAACTTTTTCTCTTAAATAAGCACAAACTCTACTTCTTAAATCTTTTGCTTCTTTTCCAAATTTTAATTCAAATGATAACTCATTAGGATTAGATCTATCATATAACTTTTCACATAACTTTTTCCATTCCTCTCTAAAACTTTCAATGATTTTATCTTCAAGTGGTTTACCAATATTAACATTAATTGTTGCTCCCATATTTGGTGGCATCATTGATCCAACTAAATCATCATTTCTAGTTTCTGGAACTATTTTTTCAAATCCATCTGAGAATATTGGAACAATGACAGGTGCAACAGTTGGTTCTAAAATCATTCTAGCTGTACCCCATCTGAAAAATCTCATTGAATTATTAAATGGTGCTTGTAATTGACAAATATATCCTTCTGGGAACAGATGAACCCATGATGTTTTATATCTTAAAAATGGAGGTGTATAACTACTTGAATAAAAACATCTTGCATTATCGACTAATAAATTAGCTAAAGAAACAATTTGAACTTTTGCTTTTGGATCTTGAAAAATATGTTTAGTATCTAATGTATCATCAGGAGATAAAACTCTAACACAAGCATCTAATCCACCTTGGAATGGACCTCTACCAAATCTATCACATGATAAGATTTTACCCAAACTAAAGAATGTTGAAGTTTTAAAATCTTTAAAACAAAGAGTAGAAGCAGCTAAACCCCATCTAATATCATCTAATTCAGAAAAATATCTCCAAGGCAAACATCCCCAAAGAAATGGATCATCACATACACTCATATGATTCATCATCGTTATAAAACCTCTATTTTCCCTTCTTGCTTTTGCTAAAGCTCTATCCAAATTATCTAAACCTCGAACTTGGACATCATAAAATAAGTTAAGACAAAGTTTTGAAGCACCAACAGCCCCCAAACAAGTTAAATGAGATACATAGTTCCATAATTTCGAAGATGTAGGTCTATATTCTTTAATGAAGTCATCACCTCTTTGTAAAACATCATAAAATGACATTATGATTTGTAATTATTGTATTGGAAACTAAATAGAGAATTAATTAGTAGGAGAATAATAAATAATGGTGGTCTCGTTTTTGGTCTGCTCAGGAATATGTACAAGATGATTTATAATAGTGAGAGCTCCTGACGAGAAGAAGAAGATGAATTAGTGAAATGTTCAAGAAGAGTGCCCACATGTTGTATTTATTCAACAAATTAAAAATCATTTTTACAAAAGTTGTTTTCAAGGCGGTGCAGAATAAGGAAATATTAGCACAGCCAGAAATTGCAGAAATTGATCTTTATCATTGTAAATTTACAAATGATTTAGTTTTAGAGGTGATTACTGATATTACAGAATCAGAAGAATACTTAGCTGTAGCTTGCATTTTATGATTTTAGAAAATTGCAGTTTGTGGGTACCCCAAAACAACTTTTATTTGTGGGGTAATCATAACTTGATAATTACAAAAGAATAGCAAACAGGAATGAATCATTAATTAATAAATGTGATAAACATTAAAAGAAAATAAACGATGACTTAAAAAGCTAGCGGATTTAATGCAAATCAAGAAGAAGATTGGATTAAGTAACAAAAAGGTAAATTAAGTAGTAGTTTTCTTCTTTGGTTTCTTTTCTGAAACTTGTTCAATTTTAATATCTTTTAAACCTTTATCAGCTAACAAACCATTTAAATATTCTTCAACTTCATCACCAACATCACCTTGAATAATAATTTCTTCTTTTTTTTCAATATTTTTAGAAACTGAAGCACCAGTTGCAAATTTTGAAGCAAAAGTTTTAGCTAATTTTTTCATATCAATTTCAAAAACTTCTAAATTTGTAATTGCAATAACATGTTTATGTTTAGTTCTTTGAATTCTTTTAATTATAATTTTTGAATTTTTTAAATTTAATAAATCACGTTCTTGTTTTCTTTCTTCTTTTAATTGCATTTTAGTTAAAGCTTCTGAAATTTTAGCTTCCTTTTCAGCTGATAATGATGATAAAGTTTGATTGTTTGCAGATTCATATAGTTTAACATAAGTATCATGATGATTTGTATCTAACCAAACTTTACATTTCTTAAATTGTTTTCCAAATTCACAATATTCAACAGGAAGTGAACACACTCCACAGTATAACACTTCAACAGGCTGTATAGCTTCTTCTTCAGACATATGATTGATTTAAGTGTTTTTGTAAAACAATTAATATCCGTTAAAACCATCTCTTAATCATTTACAGTATAAAACTTTTTCAATTCAAAATGGTTCAGATTTGTGTGGCGGTGTAATTTGCGATTGTGGCAAGTGACAACGTGGCGGATTACAAATCACGTTCTTGCTGACGTAATCAGATTTAGCAGAAACAGAAAACAATCACCTTTCGGGAAATGAACACGGCAACCAAGACTTATTGTTTACTTTTGTTATTGTTTCATTGGCTGAAATACCAAGCATGTGACGTAAATGAGCCTAAATGGGGAAGTTTGAAAATGGGTATGCACGAATTTGAACCGATAATGATAAATTGCCAAGTTAATTCCAAGCGATCTCAAAGTAGATCTTGAAAGCATCCCAAAGCGGAGTAGGCTGTGTGGGATTTCAATTGCCAAGCATTGCCAAAAGCCGGAAGGAAACCAGTCGTTTCTTTTCGCTCAGAGACCGGTCTGCGACGTCTGCTTTTGGCAAGTAATAGTGCAAAATATAGCGCAGCACGTGATCACTGCTTATTTAACACAAGGAGAGATTTACGAGACACGCAATATTTAACTTCTGCGTGCTCGAAAACGACCGCACAAACCAATTTAATTAACTGAGCAAAGCTTCTTCAAAAGTGTTTTAATTTATAAATAGAGAGCTTTTTCCCACTTTTTGTGTGACTTGGAGACACCCACTCTTTCTTTACTGCAAACAACTCTACTTATTACAATAATGAAACTTTCTACTCTAACAACTATTGCCTTTGCATTATCTGCTACTAATGCATTACCTGTCCATCATGGTAAAGAACAAGCTAAAAGAACTCAAAGACATCAATCTAAAGAAGTTTCTGAAACCTCTGAATTTATTCAACATGAAGAACCACAAGGTTTATTATCCTCTTTAACTGAATCCCTTAATGATTTAATTGAATTTGTTACTGGTGAAGATGAAGAACAACATGAAATTAAACATAGAAAACATCATTCTAAAGGTAAGAAATTTGGTGCTAAAAAACATCATAAAGGTAAGAAATTAGCTAAAGAAGCTCATGAAGAAGAAGAAAAAGAAGAAGACCACTCTGATGTTGAATCTGATGTTGAATCTGATGATGAAGATGAAAAACCAAAGAACCCAGCTAAACATGGTAAGAAAGAAGGTAAGAAATGGGCCAAATATGGTAAGAAGGAAGGTAAGAAATGGGCTAAACATGGTAAGAAAGAAGGAAAGAAATGGGCTAAGCATGGTAAGAAAGAAGGTAAGAAATGGTCTAAACCAGAAGAACCTGAACAACCAGAAGAGCCAGAACAACCAGAACAACCTCAAGAACCAGAACAACATGAAGAAGAATCATCTATTAAAGAAAGACCAGCTAAACGTCCTCATCATCAATCTAAACCAGCTCATGACGATGAAACTTTTGTTTTAACTCCTGAAGAAGAACCAAAGAATGCTAAAGATATTAAGAAGCATGGTAAGAAGGAAGGTAAAGAATTAAAGAAAGAAGGTAAGAAAGAAGGTAAAGAATGGAAGAAAGCTGGTAAGAAAGAAGGTAAAGAATGGAAAAAGGCTGGTAAGAAAGCTGGTAAAGAATGGAAAAAAGCTGGTAAGAAACATTCCCAAGAAGAACAAAAACCAGAAGAACCAACTGAAAACCCAGACTTAGAAGTTGCTATTGATGCTTTAATCTAATTTTAGTTGTTGAATCTGCTTTTTTTATTATTTACATTACATGTTTTCATTTGTGTTTTTAACCCCATTTTTGTTCACTGGTTTAAATGGTTGATGGAGCGCTTTACCCATCATTAATCATATGCTTTTTTTTGCTTTTGTTTTTATTATCATCCTTTTCAGTTATCAAGTTTTTTACTATTACTTTTAAATACATTATACGCTTTATTATTACTATGGTCTGTCTTATTTTATCGTTAATTTCTTTAAAAAACACAAATCTTTATAATAATTTATTTGTTTCGGATCCGGTCGCCACAATTTATTAAAAGAAAATCAATTTTCTGTAAAGTAAAGAAAAATTACCTGTTCTTTTTATTTTAAAAACAGTTAAGGAAGCTACAAAACACCTATTTCTTTCAAATGATTTACATATAATAGAGGTTGGATTGTTTCGAAAGATGACAGAAGAAAGAAGTTTCAAACGTCAGAAAATTGAAGGTGAAACAACTTTATCAGCATATCAACAATTACAAAATGATGAATTGAATCAATATAAATCAATTATTCAAGGTTTACCATTAGAATTAATCTTTGATATATATAATGCTTGGATTCTAGGACCATTGAAGGAGTATATGGGTACCAAAAGTTGGTTCAAGCTTCTTGAATCAGATACCATTATTCGAAATATTGTTTCAAATCATTTTGGTGAAAGTAAGATTAGAGTATTTTATAGAAGTTTTGACAGAAGATACAGAACTAACAGAACCAATCATATATATATTGAGAATAATAATAATCATATATTTTTATCAATGAAATATGAATATTTGGAAGATCTTTTTAATTTTATTAAATCATTTAATATTGTTGTTGGTTCAATAGATACATCTGATCATATAGTCACAAATCCAATTTTAGATAATTTTGTTCAAAATTCAAACAATTATAAGGGAAATACAACCATATTTTGATCAATTTGTAAATGAATTACCTAAGGATTCATATTTAAAAATTACAAAATTAAAATTTACTAAAAGTATACCTGAACATGTGAAATCACTTTTAAAAGAAAAAAAATTATTGAATTTAAAACACTTAATTCTTGTTTTTAGTGTTCAATGGGATTTTGATTATGATTTCTTAAAATTAATATCTAAACTTGATAGTGTTGAAAAATTAAATATCAATGTAGAATCAATAACAAGAACATTATCAATAAATGAAATAAATTTATTAATTTCAATTAAACAAAACAAAAGAATCAATTTTAAATTATTTATTAACAATGATTGGCGTAGTGGAAATGGAAACATAGAATTGTTTCTTCAAATTGATTTTAATTTACAAAATACTACTCAAAATTCTTTCAAACCGTATAATTTAATAACTAAAATGAAACATGAAGAAATAGATCATCGACACTTTAATACTAACTTTATTGAACATTATGAGTCTCTTAAATATTTGTCCATATCATACTCTTCTCTATTTAGAAATGTTGTTTCCAAACTTTGCCGTAACAAGGATAAATTCATTTCTAATTCATTATCATTTTTAAAACTTGATTCAGGTTATCATAAGGGTAGTTCAGGGGGTCGTCAACCAATTAACTTTGATTTGAAAGGATTAACAAAATTAGAACAATTAGAGTTAGTTGGATTTACTTATGGAAAGAGATTTTTTGATAATATACCAAATTCAGTTAAAATTTTAACTGTTGATGGATTATTTTTCCATAAATTAAAACTTCCAATTAAATTAGAACAGTTAAAAATGAATAAATTAAAAAAAGTGACTGAATTTATCAATTTAAATGAATTAAAGAATTTAAAAATTGTTAATATTTCAGGAATGGATTTAATTAATACTTTTAAATTTATTAATTCAATTTCAACTGAATGTGAATTAATAAAATTAGTTGTTGATATTTTTAATGATGATGATCCATATAATAAAATAAATTTACATTTAAATCATTTAAAAGATTTACAAACATTAGTTATTTCTTCTGAATTTAAGAGATTAAAATTGAATTTAGATTCATTACCAAATTCATTAAATATATTACAATTAAAATTTAAAGAAGATAAAGATCATTATATTAATATTCATCCATATAAACCACTGTTTCAAAATAACAACAATTAAATAATTCTGAAAGTTGTTATTCAATGGGGGATTTAAAATTATTAATTTATAATAATCATGAAATGTATGATGGTTTAGATTTAAGAAATTTAAATTTTAATTATATTAAAGTATTAACATTCCGTTCAAGAAGTATGTTAAAAGTTAAGATGAATGATGAACTTCCAGAGAATATGAAAAGAATAAATTGTTTTTGTAATCTTTCAATTTTTGAAGTTAAAAGTTATTCTGAAAGTCTGAAACGTTGTGGAATTGAAAAGAAAAGGGTTATACAGATTGAAGAGACATAAATTTGTAAATTGTATAGGATTTTTAATTAATAGTTTTTAAAATGTCAGGGAAATTGGATATACCCCTTATTATGGCTGATAGTGTGGTAAAATATGATTTCCAGGGACGGTACAAATTTCCCGTCCGCGTAGGAATTATAGTGTTGTAGAAGTCTACAACTATACAGAAAATTCGAAGTGAAACAACAACAACAGGAAATGTTGCAAACCACTTATTAACACATTCAGATACAGTTCTTCCAAATGATTTAAATGATTTACTGAAAGATGGCAAAGAAACAAAGAGGTCCCAAACGTCAGAAAACTGAAGCTCAAACAGCTTTATCAGCATATCAACAATTACAAAATGATGAATTGAATCAGTATAAATCACTCATTGAAGGTTTACCATTAGAATTAATCTTAGATATATATAAATCATGGATTATAGGACCATTAAGGAACACATTGACAACTGAAAGTTGGTTTAATTTTTTTGAATCAGATACAATTATTCAAAATATTATTATAAATCATTTAAATGGTAGTAAGATTAAATTATATTCTGATGATTCATATTATGCCAAACCTAATTTATATATTAAGAAAAATAATATTGATTCACTATTATGGATTAATTTTGATTACTTAGAACAATTTCTCAATTTTATAAAGTCATTTAATATTGTTGTTGGAATAATAGATACTGTTGATTATAAAGATAGTAATTCTATTTTAAATGAATTCATTACAAATTTAAACAATTATAATGAAATAAAACCAACTATTGGTCAACTTTTAAACGAACTTCCCAAAGATTCATATTCAAAAGTTACAAAATTAAAGATAACTAATAGTATACCTGAAGAATTGAAATTACTCTTACAAACTAAAAAACTAATCAATTTAAAACATTTAATTATTAATTTTAGTCTTAGTTGGGATTATGATCATGATTTAATAAAATTAATATCTAAGATTGATACTCTTGAAAAATTACATATTAAAATTAAATCAGTATCACATACATTATCAATAAATGAAATAAATTTATTAATTTCGATTAAACAAAACAAAAGAATTAATTTCAAATTATCTCTTGTTAATGATGATGGTAGTGTAAATATGGATCCTTTTTTTCGAATTGATTCAAATTTACAACATAATAGTTTTAAACCCTATAATTTAATGAATATATTGGAACATACTGAAAAAACTAATAGACATCTTGATATTGACCTTATTAAATATTATGAATCCCTTGAATGTTTGGGAATAACATACTTTGCTAAATCTACTCCTTTTCGTAATAATGATAAAGTTATTTCAAATTCAATAAAGAGTTTAACTCTTGATTCATATTATTATAATGTTAAACCTAACCCACATCAACCTATAAACTTGAACTTAAAAGGTTTAACAGTATTAAAACAATTAAAGTTAAGTGGATTCACTTATGGAAAGAGATTTTTTGATAATATACCTGATTCAGTTGAAATTTTAAATGCTAATGGAATATTTTATCCTAAATTGAAACTTCCAATTAAATTAAAGAAATTAATAATTGGTAAGTTAAAAGATGAGACTCAATTTACTAATTTAAGTGAATTAAAGAATTTAAAATTTGTTAATATTTCAGGAATGAATTATATTCATTCATTTAAATTTATTAATTCAATTTCATCAGAATCAAGATTAACAGGTTTAAATATCACAATCTTTAAATATGTTTCTGATAAAATAAGTTTAAAGTTGGGTCATTTAAAATATTTAGAAACTTTTGGTATATCTGCTGATTCAGATACATGGGATTTTGAATCCTTACCAAGTTCATTAAATTCATTACAATTAGAAATTAAGAAAAATCTTCATGGTATTCGTATTATTCCATACAAACAAGTGTTTCAAAACAACAACTCTGAGGTTTATTCAATGGGTTCAATAGATGTTTCAATATATTATAGATTGATGTATGATGAATTAGATTTAAGAAGTTTAAATTTTAATTCTATTAGATCTTTAACATTAAGTTCAACAAGTCATAGAAGGTTTAATAGATTAAAAATGAAGATAAATGAAGAACTTCCAGATAATCTGAAGAGAATCAATTGTTTTTCTATTCTTCCAATTTTTGAAGTTAAGAATTATACTGAAAGTCTGAAACGTTGTGGAATTGAAAAGAAGTGGGTTAAAGTGATTGATTCATGAATTTGTAGATTGTATAGGATTTTGTACTAGTTTGTACAGAAAATTTGAAGAGAAAGAATTGTGCGAATGTTTTATAACAACTGTAAGAGTTTCTTGTTATACTGTAAGATATAACTCACTGATACTAATCTACTTCTTTCAAATGATTAACACGATAAGATTATACAGAGGTCCAAAAGATGACGAAGAAAAGTGGTTCTAAACGACAAAAAATTGAACAAACAAAATCACAACAAGATGATGAGATGAATCAATATAAATCACTTGTTGAAAGTTTACCAAAAGAGTTAATCTTTAAGATATATCAACTTTGTATTTTAGAATCGATGAAGAATGAAGAATACATTATGTTTTGGATGTTGCTTTTAGAATCAGACTCAATTATTCAAAATATTTTTTCAAATTATTTAAATGAAAGTGATATTTCATCATTAGATAAAAGTTTATCAATTAAGAAAAAGAATAATAATATACATTTAAATCTTACTTTTCAATATGTGCCTTATCTTTTGAAATTTATGAAGTCTTTTAATAATGTTGCTGATTTTTTGAACACAGTTGAATATAAATTCGATTGTTCTGAGTTAAATGAATTTGTTAAAGATTCAAATAATTATCATGGAATAGAGCCAACTATTGATCAAATCTTAAAACCTTTACCAAAAAGTTCATATTTAAAAGTTACAAGATTAAAAATAACTAAAACTGTTTCTGAAGCATTCAAATATCTTTTAAGAAATAGAGAATTACCTAATTTAAAAGAGGTAACTATTATAATTGATAGTTATATGAAGTATGATCATCAGTTAATAAAATTAATATCAGAGCTTGATAATCTTGAAAGATTACATATTAATATAAAATCATTTTCACATAGATTATCAACAAGTGAAATAAACTTGTTAATTTCAATTAAACAAAACAAAAGAATTAATTTCAAATTATCTCTATGCAATCGGACTAGTGGCCAAGGAGGCATAAATCCATTTCTTCGAGTTGATTTTGATTCACAAGTGATACAACCTACTACTCAAAATAAATCAAATTCCATTAAACCCTATAATTTAATAAATATATTGAATTATAATGAAACAGAATACACAAACTTTAATACTGACATTATTAAACATTATGATTCTCTTTACTGTTTGTCGATATGCTATAATTCTAATGTAGATACTTTTCAAAACTTTCAAAATGCCAATGTTTTAACTTCAGATTCAATAAGAGTTTTAAAGCTTGAGTCATGCATTAAAAGAAAAAAACCTATAAAGTTCAATTTTAATGGTTTAACACAATTAAAACAATTAACATTAACTGGATTTCATTATGGTAAAAAGTTTTTTGATGATTTACCAGATTACATTGAGATTTTAGAAATTGAAGGTCAATTTTATGAAAAAGGATTAAAATTTCCAATTGGTTTAAAGAAATTAACAATGATGAAATTAAAAAAAGAAACTATTTTTATTAATTTAGATCAATTAACTAAATTAGAAGTTGTTAATGTTTCAGGTATGGATTTAATATATTCTTCTAAATTTATTAATTTAATTTCATCAACTGAATTATTATATTTAGATATTAAAATGAATGCAGAGTATATGGATGAAACAATGAAATTAAATTTAAAACATTTGAAAAGTTTACAAAAATTCTCTATAACTGGTAATGTTCAATATGACTTGTGTTCCTTACCAAATTCATTGGATTCATTAGTATTAACTTTCAAAAAAGACTTTCTTTCTGTTAATATTATTCCATACAAACAACTGTTTCCAAACAAGAATTCTAAAAGAGATTATTATTCAATGGGATTAATAAATGTATTGACTGAACCTCATCTTAGTGATTTTGAGGAATTAGATTTAAAACGTTTAAATTTTAATCGTATTAAATATTTAACGATAACTGCAAAATCTAGGAAATATTATACGGAATTAAAAGTAAAGATAAAGGATGAATTTCCAGATAATTTTAAACGATTAAATCGAGTTTCTGGGTTTACAGTTTTTGTGATTAAGAATTATACAGATAGTTTACAACGTTGTGGAATCAGAAAGCCATGGGTTAGATTAATTGACTAATAATATAATTAATCTTTGTTAAGTTATCCTCTTTTCATTATTTATACTAAAATTTAATTTAATCGTCGATCGTCTTTTCGACGCGCGCTCAGAATTTCGAATAAACAACAAATTCAAAGATTTCAAAGAAACACGAAACATTAAGCTGACTTTTGGTAGTTATCTAATAGGATCCATCATCAAATTATATAGATTCTCTTTATTCAAAATAAACATATACAATGACAGCTTATAGTTCATATACCGTTACACAATTAAGAGATCTGTTAAAGGCTAAAGATTTACCTCAAACTGGTTTAAAAGCTGAATTAATTGCAAGATTAGAAAACGCAGATTTAGTTGAAGCTGAATTTGCTGATGATGCTGAAGAAGAACCTGAATCTAAACCAGAAGAAAAAGAAGAACCTGTTGCTGCTCCAATTGAAGAAAAGAAAGTTGAAGCCACAACTAGTACTACTGAAACTGAAAAAACTGAATCAACTGAATCAACTGAAACCAAATCTGAAGAACCAGCTAAAGAAACTATAACTCCAGAACAATTGAAAGAATCTGCTATTAAATTGTTAACTACTAAGATTGCAAGAGCTAAGAAATTTAATGAAGATGCTTCAGTTTCTAAATTAGAAGCTGATTTAAAAAGAGTTGAAAAATTTGGTGTTGCATTAGACAGTCAATTAGCTAAGGAATTAGGATTCAAGGCACCAAGAGTCCAAGGTAGTAGACCATATCATAACAAAAGAATAGGTCAAGGTAATGGTGGCAATAGAAATGGAAATGGTCATAGAAATAATAGAAATGGAGGTGGACATAGAAGAGGAAATAATCACAGAAGAGGTAGAAGATATTAGTTAATCTTGGTAATCTTGTTAATCTTTGTAGTTTCTATAGCTAGCTCCTGTAGTCTCTTTTATAATCTTACTTGTATTCATTGTATAATATATATTCCAATAAAATTTAAAATTTACGTGTTTTTTTTAGTCATTATGTTTGAATCATTTAAATGAAAATATTCCCATAAATACAGACTGATCACTAACACATACACAGCTCACAGAGCCCAGTTCAGTGTTTCACAGTGTTTTACTGTGTTTTCGCATCAGATCAGATCAACACTTTTAACGCTGTCTTATCTTCACCTGTTTTCCTCTTTTCTTCCTCTTTTGCCCCCATCTGCTTACAACAACACAACCTCTGATCAGACGTCCCAAAGTCCTGTCTTACGACTCTCTGTGATCTGTGCTATAAGCATTCCATTTGCATTTCAGTCTTCACTTCTTTCCTCCCCCTTCAATTATTGATTTATAGCTGGTCTATTCAATTTTTTCAACCCTTCTTCACCGTGTTTTTTCCAATCAACACTTCATCCCAACATACACCCACACTGCATATACACCATTCCCCATTTCAGTTCACCTATCACTCTATTCCTTTGGCCAATTGAGCTTCCTTTATTTATTCAGCAATCAAATCAAATATTTTTTCGTTAGTTTAAACCCCTTTAAAAAAAATCTTCCAGCGCTTATATTAGACGACTTATAGTGTTTTTTCAACCACTTTTCTCCATTTAGATAGAGGTTTCTTTTCTAATATAGTTTCAAATAATGTCTTATCCAACTGAACAATACCCAATGGTATTTCTCCCATATCAACAATCCCAAGGTCAAACTTCAATTCCTCCTCAAAGTTTTTATCCTTCAAATTTTTATTATGCACCTCCTAAATCACAATTATTACAACAAACTACAATTAGTGAGCAATATGAAGATGATTATGATAATGATCAAGAGATCAATGATTACGATAATTTAGATCATGATGTTGAAGATGATCAAGAAGTACAACAATCACCCACAACTTTACAAGAACAACAACAACCAGGTTTCTTTGTTAATATTTACAATTTACCAACTAAGGCTACCACTAAGAAGAATTTGAAAGACCTAATCATCTGGATGTTAGAAGACGACCACTCTGAAACACTGTCTGAACGATTGATCCTCAACCTCCAGTTGTACAAATCCAGTGGCAACGACCTGTGCTGGTCCTGTGTCAAGCTATCCAGCTACGACAGTCTCCTTAAGCTTCTCTCTGCCATCAACGGCTACTCCTTCAACGGCTGTCTCCTCCAGGCCTCCTCGCCGCAGGTCCTGCCGCTCATGTCCTCTGCGGCTCCCGGTGGGCCTTCCTCCACCTCCACCGGCCCCTTCTTCTTCCCTTCCTACAACCTCCCAATGCCTCCTCCTCCTCCTGGATCCCTGTCTTTGACATCTTCTCCTGTTGCTCTACCTGCTGTTCCATCAAAAGACGATGCTCAAACACCTCAACTAGGCTCTTCAAAGGTGCTTTCTCCTGGTGCAGGTCAAGCCGCACTGTTGCAGGGAATGCCAGGGACTCCCGCCGCCGCTCCACCGCCCAGGATCGCCGCAGTCCCCTCTGATTTTTACAACTTCCAACCAGGTCCTACTATGATGCCATTTTATCAAGCTGGTCCTTACTATCCACAGTTTTCATTCTATAAAGGTGTTTCTCAAGGTAATGCAAACACTCCTTACAGAGGTAAAGTGTTCAAAAGATCTTCTTCGTATACATTTGGTGGTGGTAATAATAATCATAGAGATTCATTTGGTTCCAATAGTTCTAATTCAACAAATTTAAGTTCTCCAATACAACATCCACAACAACAACAACAGCAGTCTTCATATACACCTTATCAAAGTTCAGCTAGTTTTAATACAAGATTTCAATCCAGTGGCAATGGTTTCAAACAGTCTTCCTCAGGTACTAGCAATTCATCGTTTAGTTATAATTCAACTCCAAGTAAATTTCAACATTCAAGATCACAATCATTACAACCCACTCCAATTTCTTTATCACAACAACAACCACAACGTTATTATGTACCATTTACTTCTAATTTTTCTAATCCTTATTCACAACAACAACAATCATCAATTCAACAAAATTCTTCTCATCATTATCAACCATTCCGTACTCCTTATCAAAAGATTTTAGGTAATAATTATTCATCAATTGTAAATCCTGATTTTGAAGATGAAAGTGGTAGTAATAATAATAATAATGATCAGTCATCAGCTAGTTCATCATCTCCTTTACAACCTAGGGCAAAAACATTTCAAACTAGAGTCAATTATAAGTACAACAACAGTTCAACTCCTTTTAATAATAATAATTCAGGTCCAAGTACATTACCAACTCCACCAATTCAGACACCAACACCAACTCCTTCTACATTACCATTTAGACCAAGATTTTATCCACAACCAACAAATGCAATCTCACAGCAGCAACAACAGCAATATGATTCACCATATGATTACACATCCAGTTTACATACATTAACACCAAGAGATTTTAGAACTTATAATGGTAATGGATCAATGAATAATAATAACAATAATAACTCCCATTATCGTAATAATAACTCTTATGATCCAAATGATGATTCATCATCATTAGATAGTGTTTCAACAGTTGATGATGATGAAAAAACAACTGAAGAATTAATGAATTATAATGAAAAGAAATATGTTTCACCAACTCAATTATTTATTGGTAATATACCATTTCATTCAACTTATCCATCAATTTTAAATTTTATGAATTCATCAAATCAAATTCAATTAAGACAATTAAAATTAAAAGTTCAACAAAATGGTATTTCAAAAGGTTTTGCAATTGGTTGGACAAATTCATTAAATGAATCAATTGAAATGATTAAAATTTTTAATGGTTGTAAATTTGAAGGTAGAAAATTAATTGTTAGATTTGATAAAAAACCAAAACTGATTTTAAAAAGTCATGAATCAAAAAAAAGAAAAAATGAAGAAATTATGTTACAAAGACAACAACAACAACATATTGATGAAATTGATTCACATTTTAATAAACATGAAAATTCTAATAATTCTTCTCCAACTTATACGAAATTTAAATCAAATATTCATAACAAAAAAGAAACTGAACAAGATCCTGAATTAATTAAAAAAGAAAAAGAAGTTGCTAAAGAATTAATTAGTCATATCACTAATATGAAATCAAATTAACAATGTTTTACTCTTAAATTACCTTTTTTTTCTTTTCATTTTTGCATATATTTGTTTTCATTATCCGTTATTGAAACACCATCTGTATCTTACCTTTGAATCATAATGCATTGTTCCCCGTTTATTCTTGTTATTAGTCCAATTATTGAAATATTTACTTAACAGATGATTATTATCCTTCATCATCACCCCTTTTTTTTATACCTATTCCTGCTTTTTTGTTTTGTTAATAAATCATCTTTTTATTATTTTTTTTTGCTAGTTTTTTATCACTCTCTTCTAACTAACACTTTTTTATATTACCTTTTTTTTTATCTTTATCTTTTAATTCTTTTTTTTTTCTAATTCCCATTATTCTCTTCTCCTCTTTCTCAATTTATTTTTGTTTGTTTTCTAACTAGTTTTTCTAACTCTTTTTATTTTTACCTTTTCAGCTATGTTTTTCTCTTTTCCAGTTTTTTAATACTTTTTCCTATAAATGATCATAGGCAAAAATCTCTTATTATGCAAATATTACGTATATAAGCTTCTTTCAAAAAACAATTTACATATAATTAGTTATTTTTTATCTTTACTTTAATTAGCTATAATTGATTGAATCTTCAATTTTTTCATTTCAATAATAGCTATTGACTTTGCATTACGGTTTGTTTTTCTCTTTTCTCTTTATTTTTGTTTATTTTACTAATAATGTTAATTAATTGTTCATCTGTTACTATACTGTTTTAATTGTAAGAAATTCTATAATTTGAATTAAGGGGTACTATATATAAAGAAGCATTAAACAAAGAAAGAAAGAAATATAAACAGATAAAAAATTAAAAAAGAAGTTGTTTTAGCAGCATTTATCTATAGTGTGTTAATAAATAAGTAACAAATACAATTATATTTTTATATTTGTAATTGATTCTTAATCTCAAAGAGAATAAGAGTATTAGTATTTAGAGATCAAAACTCAAAACTATCATTATTATTTTAAAGAAAAGAAAATATAGGAAGGAACAACAAAGTAAAAAATGCAAAAAAAAAACTGTACATTGAGAAAATGTAAATCACACAGGTAACAAATAATTAGAAAGAAGAATAGCACTATGACGATGGCAAAAAAATCAAAATCAATGTCTCTATATTTTATGTTAGTTTTTTTTTATTATTTAGTATTGTAGTATATTATTCATCAAAAATATCATAATCAAATAAATAAAGCAAAAGTAAAAATGAAACTAAAGTAAAGGTTGGAACTTCATGAAAGGTAATCTACTCCGTATTCTTGGGTCACCATTCTTATTATCATCATTGCTATTATTATTGTTGTTGTTATTATTAGGTAAATGAACTTGACTAATTGGAGGTAAGACAACTTTAGAACTATTATTACCATTAATACTAGTAGTATCCATAATATTTGAATTATTCATACTAGTTGTAGCATAAGGGCTATTAGCACCTGTTGAAACAGCAGTTGATATATTTGAACCAGAAGTTGAAGAATTTCCATTTAGATGAGGTAATCCAGGATTAAAAGCTGAATGAGTTGAAGTAGAAGTACCATTAATAATTGCAGTTTTATAATATTGTTGTTGAGGTGAATCGTAATTTAAATTTAAAAAGTCTTGAATTACATTATAATAAACTAATTCTAAACGTATTATACCTCCACCTTGATTACTATGTATTTGGAATAATCTTTCAATTTCAAAATCATTATTTATTGGAATACCAGTCATTTGATTTCTAATTCTTAAAACTCTATTATTTGTTACAATACCAAATGCAGTTTTTGTATTTGAAAGTAATTCTAATATTGTTGGTGGTGAATTTGTATTAGAAGGATAAATGAATTTTAATTCTTTTTCATTATATTTGATTATAACTGTTACCAGATTCTCTGAATTCATACCTGAAACAGCGGATGAACTGTGTAAAGAGTGCAGTAATGGGGGTGGAGGTAGTGAACTAGAAGAAGCGGAAGTGGATCTTAATAGTGAGAAAGGTCCGCTCATCGCTGTTGATGTTGTTGATCTTAGATTTGGAGGAGGAGGAGTCTGTGTAGGAGTGTTGCTGGATAGTGGAGAGGTATGGAAAGGGTGATGAGAAGAAGGTAGGACAGAGAAGGCAGAGGTTGGAGGAAGAACAGGTTTTGAAATGGAAATTGTTGAATCGATAATTCCAATGTCCGACGAAAAATAATCACCTCTGGCGGAGGGTTTGAGCTGAGGAGACGTGGAGGACAGCTTCGAGTTGGACTTTGCCTTGGCCTCCCTCGTGAGTAGTGGGTAGTCCTTGTCGACGATAGTATGGAAGATGTCACATAAGGGGTACAGGACAGCGTTGAAACCAAAGTCTTTAACACATCCTCCGACCAGTTTTTTGAACAGTTGAGCTGCGACGTAATCGCTTAATCTTGTAACTTCAAAGGACTTGCTATCCAAATTTTTCACTATGGCACTTAGAGTAAGGTCACCTTTCAGTCTTAGCTTGATATATGATGTTGAGTCTGGTGATAAATGATCATACCATCTTTCTAATGCCATTAGAACTGCTGAACTTATACAATTTGAACCTAATTCTTCCAATGTATCAAAACCTGAAAATCCAACACTATTCTTAACTGTATTAGTAAAATCATAACAAGCTTTGGATTTCTTAATGCATGATAATAAACTTTGTGCAGCTTCTAAAAATTCTTCATCTGTATTTAATTGAGGTGAATTAACATTTGGAATTAAAGGATGATGATGTTCACTTGGTAATATTGGAGAAACCAGTGAACCTATAGCTAGTTTTGCAACTAAATCTTTATCATCTGGATTTGGATAATGACTTACATTTATCAGACTATTATTATTATTGGTATATGTATTGTTGAATCTTTTATTAGTCTCATCTTCTTCTATCATAATTTCAGATAAAAATTTTAAATTATCACTTGAATGATTAATTTTTTGTCTTTTTAAATCAGGCATTATTATATCCCCTTCCGGAGATGATCCATTTGCTCTTAAAGTAGGTATTGAATTATCATTTGAATTTAGAGGATCAATAATTTTATTAGCTAATCTTTTTTCAGAACGTTTCTTATTTCTTCTAACACTTTGAATAGCTAATCTAACTAATTTATCAAATTCAGGTAATGTATAATCTTGGAAATTAAACTCAGCCATTAGAGTTCTAGCACATATATTTATTTCATGATCTTGTTCACTTGCTTTTTTAGAACTTAAAGATAATGATTCAACTAATTGTAATCTTCTTGAAGAAAATTTCTTCCATAAAGCTTCATCATCAAAGTTAAGTTTTTTTCTGATGGCACCGGTTGCACCACCTGGAGTATTATTTCTTTGACTATTGTTATTATTTCGACTTTTTGATGAAGATAAGATATCAGGGCCCTCGTCGGGCTCCTCCAGTCTTGAATTAGAGAGTGCAACAGCAGACATCTGATGAAGGAAGAAAGGCGAGCTGGGGCTATAACTAACGGATAACAATTCTGAGAGATGATTTGAAGTAAAACCAAGGTAATCCAGTCGATTTCAGGAAGTTGATTGAGTCAGTTTTAGGAGAACCTACTTAGTTTTATGTTGAGTGAATCATCCGTTGAGAAAATGAATCATTCGAAATTGTGAGGGAGGGGTCGGTGTGCGGCGGGCGGGCGGTCAGCGACGCGACGGCCGTGCCACACGATTGCGCCTCGTCTGTGGCGGTGCAGAAAATGGACCAAATGGTTACAATGGTAGGTTTCTTTGTTTACCGAATATTAAGGAAAGTTGTTTCGATTCCTTGATTTAGAGGTAATTCTACTTTATGTATGCCACAATATGTTCAATCCAATAAAGACTGTTGCTTATATAATACTACTTACTGGCTTGGCTGCTTCCAGAGATGTCCTGATATCTGAAGGTTTCCTAGATTTAGGTCCATTATGTGTTAGTTAAGACCAAACTACAATTAGTTAATTTCAATAATTTCAACTATACTAACCCCAAAGATATATATATAATATTAGGATGATGGTTTTTATGTGGAATGTCATAGAATAGCAAGAACATCATATGAAAGTTGTTCAAAACAAAATCAAATTTGTAAATGTTATTATATTGGTACAGTTATAACAAAATGTTCAAATTATTGTCATTATTATAATAGAAATACTTTTGATATGTTTTCAACTTTATGTTATTCTAATTTATATGAAAAATCATTAGATGGTTTATTAGCTAGTTCAATTCATAAAGATTTACAATATGAAATTTTAAAAACTGATTCTGAAAGAGAACATCAAATATTATTAGATAATTTAGATAATAATGAAATTGAATATTCATTTAATGATATTAGTGGTATTAAATTATATGATGGAACTACTGAAGAAGATATCCAAGATGAATATAAAGAAGAACAAGATGAATTTTTAAAGAAAGATGGTGTTATGAATTTAAATGGTAATAATCAATCAAAGAAATTACCAAAGATGAAAACATTATCTTTATCAAATATTAATTTTAGATCACCAAAGATGAACTTGTTAGGTAAACCATGGCCATCAGAAGTTGATTGGGAAAGAGATACATTAGAAGTTATAGTTAATGATAATTCAGAAGATTTACTAATTGATGATAAAGTTAAGCAACAACAACAATTATCATTTCCAAAGAATAACAATCAAACTAGTATGTCAGCTAAAGCATTATTAAAGAAGCAAAAGGCAAAGCAATACTTACAATCATTTAATAATGGTTCTTCAACTACTGTTTTAGATTCAAATATAGTAAATAATAACAATAGTTCTTTAGTTAATAATACAATTATAAGATATACAAATGATGGTACGATTTTAGGTGTTAAAATATATGATTTAGTTAAATATTCTGTAGTTGTTTTCATTTCAATGGCTGTTTTGTTCAATTTTATTTTGATTTAATAATTGGGTTTCTTTTTGTTTATATACTTTTGAGTTTTTCTTTTATATAGTTAGTTTTACATAGTTTTTAAATCATAAAATTCAAATTAAATTTATTAAAAAGATACATGTAAATATAAATAGTATACAGATCGATAATAAAAGAATATGAATAAAAAAAAGATTTATATAAATGAAATGATGGTGCCATTTCATTCATTTGGAATGTGAGTTTTGTGATCAAACCTGCAGTTTAGGACCAATATCTTGTTCTACTAAAAAAACTTGCTGTGTATGTGTAGACTATTGATTTCAATCATTATTCATCAACTTACATCATGGCAAAAAGACAACCTTCATACACATATAACTATTTCAAAGAAAAGGATCAATTCTTTTCAAATGGTGAGCCTAGAGTGAAAGTCCAGCTGTAGTGCAGGTTTATAATTTGCGTCCAAATTCTGGTATTGGTTTGATGGACAAACACTTGAAAAGCCGTCACAATGGCAACTTCAGCACCTTAAATGTCATCCATAGACCTTTTGAATTCCATGGGGTCAAACACCCACCTCCAAGAAGAGCAACTGGTTCCAAACCATGGATTTGGAATGATTACGAATGGGTAAAGAGTTAGGGGGATGATAAAGCTATTGTCAGGTGTACAACTTGTAGAGGTAAATTGCCTTACAGTTTTATGCTTGGTGGTAGGGTTCCATTGAGAGAACATTTGATGTTGTTTCATGGTATTGAAAAAGGTACAAAACTCTTCATTGATGCTCCTTTTACTATGGCAGGACCAACTTGCAGAAGCAACTGTTGTTAAAACTGAACCTTTATAATATATATTTTAGTTGTTAAAGTTATAATTTAAAAGTATTTCCCTTTCTAAAATCGCCAAAGTAAAATTATCTTAGTAATACCTAAAGAACATAAAATTTAGTTCAAACCAAAAATATGAGGGAACCACAAGGAGCTGAAGGAGTGTTCCCCAGTTAGGAGTTGGAAGACACCAAGGAAGGGGTGACGTTCCAAGAATCTAAAGAGAATATAGCAACGAAAGAGGGTAATGAGAACTTGAGTCACTTGACTGACTGGGTCTTCAAGAAGAAGAAGAAGAAGAGTCAAAATTAAAATTAAAAGGAGATTTAAGGAGCTTTAAATAGGAATTCAATTATTGTGGGGCGTGTCGTCAAGTCGTCGACAGAAATTTAGTAGACAACAACCAGTAGACAAGTCCTAAAGTAAGTTAACCATAAAAATTCAAATTATTAATTAATTAAAAGATACATATAAATAGGATAGATAGATCAGTATACAAGATAATAATAAAAAAGCATGCAGTTAGAAAAAAAAAAAGGAAATATGAATAAGAATATTTATAAAAATGGAATCGAATACTAAAATATAGTAAAAAAGAGAGTATTAAATTAAATGAAAGAGAAAAAAAAATCGAAATTCGAAATAAATATAATAATTAGGAAACCATAAATTAAATTAATGCAATTGTTTGATATTGATCATTCATTCATCATCATCATCATCTAAGAAAGAATAATTTTCTTTACAAAATTTCTTTCTTAATTGTTTACCCCATTTATAGAAAGCAAATGGAATTATAATCATAGCAGTAGAAACAAATGCTAATAACCAAGAAGCCCATTGTAATCCTAATGCGTGATACATTGGTGTAGTAAAAAGACATGTTGCACAACCTAAAGCTGAACGTAATAAAACTTTAGTTGCTAAGGCAGAAGCAGCATATTTAGCATAAGTATCAATAATATAATTATTTAATGAATAATAAATCAAAACCATACCATAACCAAAAGCTAACCCACTTGAAGCAGGACCAACCCAGATAATATGTTTATATGAGGTAGCACCTAGAATCCATAAAGCAATTGCTGGAAATGGTGAACCAATCATAGCACCAATTAATCTATCTTCAGGAGTTGGATTTCTAATTTTACACATTTGCATATATTTATTTTCAATAATTGGAGTTGTAAACAAAGCACCAAAAGCACCAATTACAATTGGAATCAACATTAAACCAATTTTATCATCACCATAATCATATAAATCACCAAAGACGACAGGATAAGCAAAGAAGAAAGCATATAATAATGAATAAATTAAACAAATGTAGAAGCACATCAAATCTAGAACTGGCTCTGTAATAACAAACATGATAGGTCTGTAAAGACATGTAACAATTAATTCTTTTAATGATAAACCAACAGCTTCTTGTTCAGTCATAATCTTCATATTTCCAGTTTCTTTTCTTAATTTTTTAGCTCTATTTTTAAGAATGACAGGAGCATAGGTTTCTGGAATCAAACTAACTAAAATCCACATCAAACCTGAAAATGCAAAATTAACCCAAAAAATCATGGAAAGCTTCTTGTAATAGGTAGATATAAACCCAGCAACTAGAGGTCCAAAGACAGGTCCTGCATATGGAGAAAAACCAAAATAGGCAATAGCTTTACCTCTTGTATCACTTGGAAACATATCAGAAATGGAACCACCAACATTTGCTAAAGCAGAAGATGAAAAAACACCGGATAAGAATCTACAAACCAATATTGTACCAATATTTGGGGCAACAGCAGATGGGATATTGAAGATGAAGTATAAGAACAGAGAGATGAAGTAAACTAAACGACGACCAATTAATTCAGACATTGGACTCCAAATTAAAGGACCAACAGAAAAACCTAAAACCATTAAAGCACATGATAAAATAGCAACAGCTTCACAAACATGATATTCTTCTTTAATTAAACCTAGACCACCAGTAACAACGGCTGAACCAAAGGCAACACAGACAACAGTTAATGATAAAATAATAGTATAAACCCATCTTAAAGTAGGATTCCAATTATGTGGGTTTTCAGGATCATTAATTTTGAAAGTAACTAATTCAATTTCAGGATCTAAATCTTCTTCTTCACCTTCTGGATGTTCTTTTTCTTTTTCAGTGGATGAGAGAGAATTGTCTTGATCTTCTGGTAAATGGAGAGATGCAGATGACTTTCTGGGAAGTCTTCTTGAAGTATTAGTTTGTGATCTACCAATGACATGTAATGTTTTAACAGGAACCAAACCGGTTTCGGTTTCTAATGTATATTCTTCAGGAAAAATGGGGTTTGCAACAGCTTGAGGTCTATTAACATCAAATTGAGTAATATGTCTTTGTAAACCTCTATCTTTTAAAGTTTTAACAGTTTCAGTTCTAACCATTTTTAAGGAATCAGTTCTTGAATAAGTTGAAGATAGAGCACCATCACCTGATAATTGGGATTGGGCATCTTCAGGATCATATGCTTGAGGTAGACCTTCTTCAAGTTGCTCTTGAGAATTTGATTGAGGGTTGATATCTAAGACTTCATCAGAGATTGATGAAGATAGGGAGATTGAGTCAGAGTCTGAAGTCATTATAAATTATCCAATTGAACTTAGATTGGAAAGAGAGGAGAAGACCCATTTTTTGAAAGTCAATTTGAAACAGGGAAAGATGAGTTATTTATAACAAAAGAGAGGTTTTCCCAGATCCAGCAAATTTGGGCAAATTTGGCATAAAAAGAAAAACACCAGGAAAACACAGGAAAACCGGCCATTCAGCCGCAGACGGGCGTGCTCGCTTTCGAGCGCAGCGCGCCAGCGCGCCCAAAGGGGAACGAGCGTCTGTGTGTTGAGGCATTTTCACAGAAATCCTCCCGTGGCAAGCGGCAGACGAGATGAGCTGTGTTGTGGTTTGGCTGGGACCCTGGATTTGACTACAGCTGACACTAACAGCGTTCTCGGGAAAGCCAGAGATGGACCTAGCTCAGCTAGCTGGCTACTGTACAGAGTCTCTGGGTCTTGCTGGAACTTTGTGGAAGACCAGGAAGACCAGGAAGACGGAAGAGCAGGGTGCAGTTGATCAAAGTTATCATACAAAGTGATAATAATATCGCTCACTTATCAACGCTCAGATACAACTTTTAAAGTAAACCAACTCACATTACTATAAATTGTGCTAATTAATAGACAGATTCAAATGACTGAATATTCAAGTTCAAATTCAGACAATTAAACTATAGCTGTTTTCTGATTTATGTTGGAGTGATTTATGTTGGAATCCGATTGAAAACGTGAAAAAAGATTTAAAAGAAAGCTATGGCTGTAGTATTCCTGTATCGGCTAAGGTATTTCAGCCGTCTGTGTAACACGTTCACTGTGGAGCTCATGGGTCACAATATGTATGAGAGTATAGAGCTCTTCCATGTATCCAGCAAATTAAGGCTATACTGGTGTGTTGGTTAAAGAAAGAAGAAGCTCATTGAGAGATTTTAAAGAGGGTTGAGACTTTTTTTTAATTTTTGTTGAAGCACAAGGGGTTAACAGAGGCTGCGCCGGAGATTATCTGGGCGCCCCTGATGATTCAAAAAAAATCTTAAAATTTTTTTTTATTTTTCAATTTTTCAATTCAATTTTTTTTCAATTTTTTAGTTAAAATTTTTCATGCAATTTACCTACAATTAAAGAGAGTCGACTCAATTTAATTTATTCCAGTTGAGTCAATATCCATTGAATTGATTATCATTAATTGAATTAATTGGAATGAATTCTTAAAAATTCAATTGAATTAAGATTCATCGATGGAAGAAGAATTAAGAATTTGTTGCGCTAATCGAACGTTCTAGCTACAGCTTTAGCTAACTATATATATAGAATTCACAATTAACTACTATTATTTTCAACTTTCATTTAACGATTCTATGATAATTAAACAATTTTCTTGAATTGAATTGAGTTAAGTTGCTTAAGTATCAACATTACTTCCAAATTTTCTCGATCATAATTTTTATCTCTTATAAATTATAATTCAATATATTGGATGGAATTGTTGATGAACTTGAACTGAACAGTCCGTGAACTAGCTATATACAATTATATATAAATATTCAAAATATATGGAGTTCTATTCTCCGTTTCTAGGATATAAACTACCCGTTAAAAAATATAAAGTAGTATCAGTAGATATAAATTGTGATTTTAATTGGCTATATGAAGCTTTAAACATGTTTGGTTATAGATATATTTTAGATATTTCTTATACGTATCTTACGATATCATTATCAAACATAGCATAGCAATGTTTAATAATTTGAATTCTTACATGGAAATTTTAATTCTAATATTTCAGTATAATTTTTAAATCTTTCTGAATTTTTCAATGGTAGTAGCTATTTGATAATTTTTTCTTTTCAATTAATGTTTTGTATAGCTCTAGCTAGATTGTTAATTAATTCTTCAAATGAATCAAATATTCTTCAAATTCAAATTCTTCTTCTTGCATGCTGCTACCAGGAACAATAAAATGACCGCTAAATTTTTCTTCTATAGCCGCGCTCTATTTTCTACCGGCACTTGCCGCCTGCGCCCCTAAAGAGGTCTCTTTTTCGATCAATTATATTATATTCAATTTTTTCATCACATATCTTGAGGTTTTATTTTATTTTACTCAATATTTACAAGAAATATATATTTAAAACTACTAATTATAGATCATTGTTGAGTCAATTGTATAACTTGTTGTTGAACTAATAGAACTATACAGCATGTGATGATGTGAACCTCTACTGTCTCTTTTTTTTTTGAAGTTTGAAGCTCTATAATTGTAGCAACAAATGAAATTGATTATAATATTGACTATAACAATAAATATGAATAACTTGATGAGTGAAAATAACAGACGATATATATTAAAAAAAAGATTAAACATCATTTAGAATTTTCTGGAAGTCTTCCATAACTGAAGCTGAAGCTGAAGCTTATATAATCCATCTATTTACTGAAAATTGAACCATTTTAAAATTAATGATCCTGAAAACCCACATATATAACAATTACATAATTGGAGCCTTTAGCTTACTTATACTATATCATCATTTTATCATTATCATCTTTGTGTTTGCAAATTCTGCTACCAAAACGCACCTCTGCACCGGCTACAAACTCCGGATGCGAAATGTTGCTCAATTTTTATCTTGTATTTTTACGTGGTGATTGACGTGATTCCAAGGAAACAGTTCCATAAGTCCTGTAGAAACAAGGATTTCTAATATCTTCAAGGTACCATTCCCACGAATCAAGGTATCTCCATGTTTTATTAGCTCACCAGAAACCCTATTAAAATTATTTTAAATCAATAAAGAAAAAGAAAAAGAAAAAGATTACATTTTTCAGAAATAGTTAAAGAATTAAAGAAAGATATAAGATACATTATCATGTCTACCAATACACAGTCTTCACAAAATGACATTCAAAAACTTTATCATAATTCCCTTGAAGAATCTCTGCAAACAATAAGAAATATCAAATTATCAAATACTGAAGATGAAGATTTAACAATTGATTTTATAGAATTCATTTATTATAGTGAAAGATTACTATCAGATTTTCTTCAATTTTTACATTATCCCTTACCTACTAAAGATGACTTCATTAATGCAACTGATCAAACAAAAGTTTTTATTGTTAATGATATTTCTAGATTGCCTCCTGCATTACAATTTTCATTTTGTGATGCTATATCAAAAGGATTAATTAAATGGTATTTAGAAGAAATAAATATTACTAAACATTTTAATATCGATTTGAAAATGATTACAACTAGTTCAGCTCATGAGTTATATTTAAGTTTACAATCTATGGCTTATCCAATTGCATTAATAGAAGTTTTAGGTCCTTCAAATAATTCAAGAAGTTTTACTGAAAGATTACAAAGATGGTCAACAAGTTTACAAGCTTTAAGAATTTGTTCAAATTATAAAGTTGATGAATTCATAGAAATATTAACTATTAAGAGATTTAACTTATATAAAACTGAATTTCCAAAACTTTCTAAACCATTAGCAAAAATTAAAGGTAAAATTGATAAAGATAATGATACTAAGTTTACAATGATTGAAGTTTTACTGAAATTATTACCTAATAAATCACTAAATTTGAAATCCATTAGTCCAAAAACACTATCAATAGTTCCTGGTTCTGAAAATTGGTTAGATGAAAATGATCTTCCAATTGTTTTGCCACCAGTTAATAAAAGAGAAGATTCACAAGAACCAATTCCTGCTCAACTTGCATCATTTTCAATACCACAAAATGTTCATTTTAATCCTCAATATCCAACACCAGTTAGTTCTCATCAATTCCCTTTCCCTTTCCCTTTCCCTCCAAATGCTCCTCCTTTTCAACAATTTCCATCTTCATTTCAACCTAGTTCAACTTCAAGTTCCATAGATGCAGAAACTCTACCGAGTATACCTAGTACTACTACCACTACATCATCTACATATATTTCAACTGATACTAATAGAAGTGCATCTCCATCACTAGATGATTCGATTTTTATACTTGAAAAAGTTCCAATATGTCCAAATACAGGTAAAGAAATAGTTGTTGATCCAAGTTATAATTTTTACAACCAAGAATTTGTTGAATGTGGATCATGTAACCATATCCATCCAAAAGATCATTGTATGGTGCCATGTGCTGCATGTAATGTGATCCATCCTAAGAAAATTCATATTGGAAGATTACCTGAAAATGTTACATACTGTAAAAAATGTGAATTAGCCCATGTTACAAATTTTCATCCTCTGATTCAAGGAAAAACTCCTGAACAAAGTAAAGAAATTAGAAAGAAATTAGAATCATTAAGAGCAATTCATGGAATGAAGGGTTTTGGAACTTTAAGTAAAGCTTCTAAAAGGTCAAAATCTAAGTCTGTTAGCACAAGAGCTACAAAAAGAATGGCTGCTGCCGGTGTTGTTAAAGAACCAACTTTATCAAATAGAGCTATGAAGAGATTGCGGAAGGAAAAACGAGCAGGTTTACGTTCACATTTTTCATCACCTGTACCACCTCATTCAACCTCAGTTTCCAATATTCAATCATCCAAATTGGAATCAACTAGACAAACTAATTCTAATAGTGCCCCATCACAATTTATTCCTTCTACTGTAGCTCCATTTACTTCACCTGCACCAGTTCCTCAAGGAAATTCATCTTCTAATAGGTCATCTTCACCTCATGTTCTGACTAGATCTGATTATAGTTCAACTTATAGACCAACATATTCTTCATCAACTGGTCCATCTCAAAGTAACTATAACAGCTCAAACTCAGATACAAGTTCAAATAATAATAGATTTTCTGTTTATATTCCAAACTCGGGTTCTAGTTTAAATGATAATAGAACATCAACTTATATACCAACTGGTCCATCAGCTTCTATTCCTTCAGGTCCACGGGGTTATCAATGACTTTATTTTAGAATTATTTTTAAAATTGAAACTAAAAGAAGTGAAGTTGAAACTCCTTTTTCTTACTTTTTTATGTTTCTTTGATTGGATCCAAGTTAAGTTGAAGAGTATTTATTGTCATTTAGACCTCATTACATTATCATGCATTTCTTATATACTATACTTCTTGCTATGTCTTTGCTTAAATTTTAAATTTTTATTATCATAAATTAATTATGTATATATTGTAAACTAAGAAATGATATATATTACTAGATACTTTCATAGTACGTATCATACTATACTTCTTGTACTTTTGAATGAAGTTGTCCTTATTTCTTAATTGTAGATTTCTTAAGAATTGATGGATTTAATTAAGTTTATTTTGAAGTTTCTTATTTTGAGTTTCATGCAGTTAGATGATCTTCATTGAGATTTTTATAAAAAGATCCATATAATTTAAATTTCCCCAATTAATATGATATGAGATTATGAAAGCGCTTCCAGAATCTAATATTCGCATATCTTTGAAGTTAGCTGCATCATTGCTTAAATTTGGTCCACTAATTCTAAAGACAGTTTCGATAATAAACACTAGTTTTATAATTAATCAAGAATTATAGCCTTAATTATTTTAATTTATGGTATATTTCAACTATATTGATCGAAAGTTGAGAGTGAAAAAGCAATAGTGCATTTGGTTTCTTTTTCTGCTATACTTGCTACCAATAGCCATTATGCTAATCATGAAACATGGTTAGTGTAACACAATTCTTATTAGTAAATTGGAAAGTCTTGTAATATATAGATCTTCACCAATTAAATCTTTTAAAGTATCCAGAAGTAGTTCATGCTTAAATTCTTTCAATATTTTTTAATATTACATTGTTAATTGACTTAGAAGAAGTACGTTAGCTCTTCATTGTTTACGATATTACAATCCAGTAATGAATAGAGAAAAGAATCAATTAAGACTACCGTCATTCAATGAACTTACTAGGAGTTTCAAATATCCTGATTCAAATGATCAAAATCCTTCGATAGGTTTACCTAATTCTAATCAACAATCAACACAATGGAAGCATCCTACATTTCAACAAACAAACTTATATCCCCCACATCATCATCATATGATGATTGGGCCACAGGATATTTATCCTCCTAATTCAGCTTTAAGAAGTCAAGCTCAAACACAACCAAAGTTACATTCAATTGAAAGACCTAAACTACCCCATATTCAAACATTTACAGCAACAGGAGCACCACCACCACTTACTTTGATTTCAGATTATTCACATCAAACACCACGTCAAACACATCAATTATCACAAGTACAACAACTTGAAAGTCCATCAGATTCAAATTCAAATATGTGGATTAGAAACACTAGTTTTGCATTCCCACAGCTTAAACGAAAATCAGCACAGGATGATGGACAAATACAAATGAAACGTAGAAGAAAAACAGATCTAACACCAACATCAATTCCTACTCCAACTAGTGAACCATCAACCAGTACACCAAATTCATCATCAAATGGTTTAAATTTCAATAGTTTATTAGAATTAATTACTCAAATGAAAACAATTGAACCTACAATGAAAAGTATAAATGAATTTAATATATTAGGAGTTCAAAGTTCATTAAGAAAATTATCATCATTAGAAAATTTAAATTTGAATGATGTTGAGAAAGTTAATTCAAGAACAGAGATTTTAAATGAAATTCCAGAAATTACATTAAATTCAGTTCTTCAAAATGTTGATATATTAAGAAGTTTAGTTAGTAATTGGATAATTCTTAAGAAAACATTAGGTATTTTACCAACCCAACATCATTCAAGTAGTGTACAATTATCAAAGTCTACTCATCAGATAGCACCCAAAAGTTCAAGTACTGATTTCACCAATTTAAGAAACACATCAACACTTCACAAGTTTCATAAGATTTCAAAATCAGAACCAACAGGACTTAGATTAAGACCATTAAGTAAGAAAAGTGAAAATAATAGTGAAAATAATAATATTTCATCAACTTCTGGAATAATGACAACACCAGAAAAAATGGGGGAAGCTGCAATGTTAAAAGTTGCACCGATTAAACCATCAATTGAAAAACGTGATGTTGCTGAATTTTTTCCAAAAGGTATACTAATGCATGATTTATCAATTAAACCAAAGATGAAATGTTCTCAATGTGGATCAGAATCAACACCTGAATGGAGAAGGGGACCAGAATCAGCAAAGATATTATGTAATGCTTGTGGATTATTTAGAAACAAGTTAATTAAGAAATATGGAAATGAAAAAGCTGAAGAAATGATGAAAAAGAGACGTGAAGAAGGTAATGGAGAAGACAGAAGTACAGTTTGAATATGAACTAATTAGTAATTTTTTTGATTGTTATGGTATAAATTCTCAATTAAATTAATTGAATTAATTCTTTTCTAGTATTTTTCTACAAAATTCGAAATAACTCTGTTTAATTAAACCCCTTTAATCGTAAATTGTGTGTGTGTGATGCTGCTCCCAATTTGGCCCAATTAGGAAAGCTCCCGCTCCCTTCCGCACTCGATCCAAAAAATCTCGCGATCTCAGAAATCGAGCCGCACACTCATCGTGCAATTACTGGGCGACCGGGCCATCCGACCAGGAAAATTTTCCTATTCGCTGAGATCCTGCCAGTTCTCCCGTCGCGCAACAAAAATACGAGCGGGCTCTGATCTGACCCTCCCCTGGCTGTGCGCGCGGGCCCTCTCAGCTTCGCGCGCGCCCGTCCCAACGTGGAACCCCGTCCGCGTCTCGGAAAAACGTCGCTGGAACAATTTGCGCAGCTTTAAATAGTTGCGTATTCCCAGCTCAACTCAACTTCAACAGAACGCTGTTTCTGGCTTCCCTTCCTTCCAGATCCCAATTTCACACTCTAAAACTCACAAATTCACAGCAATATGATATACCCTGCAGAGTCAAGAACACCTCCCTGCTTCACACAGACGGCTAGGACCACAGTCTATAAAAACCTAAGGCCAAAACCAATTAAGTCATCCCATGTTTTACCGCCACAACAACGACTCCCTCCGACAGGAAATAAAGCACTTGCACCTCTTTTAAACCCACCTAGTTCAACAGGGTTCAACTCCAAGATACAGAAATCTACTAGTTCTATTTTTTCAAAGCTTAATCGGAAATCAATGCCTGTGGAGCAGTCATCCAATTACAATTACGAACCAAAGAAATCATCAATTTCAGACTCTGATTCTGATAATGGTTCCCTGTATTCCAGCAACACTGTGTTTTCTTCAAATGCTTCAACTATAAGCAGCATACCCTCAACTATTTCTTCACTTTATTCATCTGATTTTCCTAAAGATAACCACTTTTCGGTTGATAAACTATTACCAATGTATTCAAATAGACTTGTTGTAGTTGAACTATCTTCAATATTAGATCATATATCATTAAACCCAGCAGGAAATATAGGCAAACAAGCTTTTGATGAATTGAATACAACTCTTCGAAATATAAATGCTTCAAATAGAGTTGATTCTGAGAATTCTCCTGATAAGTTAATTGATTGGAATTTAAATTTATTAAGAATTTTACTTTTCATTAATGTTGATAATTTACCAAATGAATATAGAGATAAAGATATTTATGTTAGAGTTAGTGAGAAATCTGCAATTGATAATTTAACTTCAGAATTAATTAAAATACATAGATCTTCAAATGATTCTAAAAGTCAAACATTATTGAATAGTGTTATGAATTTTACTTGTTTAGATAAAAAACAAGGTTTAGATTATGATTCTAAATCAAATGATATATATTTAAAAGTTGAAAAAGTTAATCTTTCATTAAATCAAGATTCTTCAGATTTTTTAAGACAATTAGTTGATTCAGAATTATTTAAAGAATTTAATATAGATTATAATTTTAAAAAATTAGTTGCTTCAATATCAATTCAAAAATCAATAAATACTGCTAAAAATGATAATAATTATAATATGAATTATAAATTATTAGCTTTAAGAAATTATTTTTTAAATTTAATAGTTGCAACTCAAACATTATTTGAATTTCATTATTCAGAATTTAAAGGTTTAATTCATCTTTCAAATTTATCTCAAGAATATAAAAAAGTTTTATGGGAAAGTATAAGAGAAAGAAATTTTAGTAAAATACAATTATTTGGTGGTTGTTGAGCAATTAATCCTTAATTATATCTATATTTTCTAATACACTTTTTACACTATTTATTAATGTCTTTTTTTTTCTTTGCTTTTTGTGATGATACATGTTATTTATACCACTTCTTTTCTTTCTACTTCGTTCACTTCAATACACTCTTTTTTCTGGAAATTCCGGTAAAAACTTGTAATTATAATGTACATTAATATTAGATTATATAAAAAAAGATCGTAAGATAATCATCGTTTACTCCTCTTATTCATCTTATCTTTATAATATTTCTTACCACCACTTAATTTCTTTTCTTGAATTTCATTATATTTACGTTTAAACCATTTTTTAGAATCATCATCATTAATTAATTCACCTAATAAACCTAAATCACCACCTTTTTCTTTACGTTTTAATTTACCTCTTGAACCATCAGTTGAACCATTAACAATCTCACCAATTTGAAATCTTTCAGGAATAACCCATTTTTGTTTTTTATAAAACCTTTTTGGATCAATATATGCTCTATTTTGTATTATAGTTAATTGTTGTTTTAAATTTCTTGTTAATTCTTGTTTTGGTAATTCAAACCATTTTTCAGAATTTGTAATCTTTAATTGTGTTTTATCTTCATTTATAACTTCTTTATTAGAATTTAAAACTGTTGTTATTGGATCATTTATTCTTTGAATTTTTTCTTCATATTTTGATTTTTTTTCATGTTTTTTCATGTTTAATATTGATGTTTCTAATGAATTGTTAATTGTAGGTAAACCTTCAACAGATTTCTTTAATTCTTCAAACGTTGATCTCTCGGTTGCTTTATCTTTACTGTTGGATGTTGGTTTTCTAGCTTTGGCCATTATATCAAAAATATCATCTAATGATAAATCATCTTCATGTGATGATATATATTCTTCTGATGAAGATCCAGAAGAATTTGAAGCTGCTTCATGTATTGGAACTAAATTTTCAGTTGACATGTCTATTATTTCTTTGTTCAAACTAATAAAAGAAAAACAATGTTATATTTGTAGGAATATTCAATTTAAAATTTTTTTAAATATTTTTTTTTTATCTTTTGGCGGCTTAAGCCGTCATGCCAAAATCGCCATAAAACATGCATTGTGCGGCATCTGTGCGGCTTGTTGGAATTTCTAATTTCGATTCAAAATTCAAACTTCTACCTACAATTATAATCGTTTTAAAATCATGAAAAATATTAAAATAGACAAGACAAGAGGTCAATCGTGTAAGAAAAAACTAAAGAACAAGACAGAGAAAAAGATAGTCTCACAAGAAGAAGACAAAGAACAGGAAATAAACTATAGATAAGACTAAACAAATAGACAAGTAAAAAAGAAAAAGAAGATAGAAAAGCAAAATATCAAAAAAAATATGTATAAGAAAGAAGGAAAAAAAAGATGAAAAACAGCCAAAATATATTTAAGTCACAAGTAAGAAAAAAAAATAAAAACAAGAGAGAAGGTGAGTAATAAACAAGAGTGTGATTCTTTCTCATAAAAAAATAGACAAGAAGAAAGAAATAGGAATAATGTATCAAAATTAATCATTTCTCAGAAAAATTATAATACATCAACACAATTTAAACTATATACAATTTCTTTTAGTTGCAAATTAGCATGGACAAAGAATAGATGGAGGGTATATTAATTATTGTTATCATAGTCATTAACTTAAATTAGATTAAACTTGAATAGAATCACTTAAAGCAATTAATTTTTCAATACTTGCTAAATGCTTACTACCATAACCAGAACCAGGAGGTCCATTATTGGATTTTTCATTAATAGTAATTACTTTCAAATAGGCCCTAATTTTTAAAACTAAAGCTTTTTTCAATGCTTTATTTTCAGTTAATTCAACTAATTTTTGAACAACATAATTTGCAAATGGATCTTTCATCATTAAACTTAAAGGAGTTAATTCATCTAATGGTTGTTGAGCACCACCTGTATTACCTTTCATAACTTCATCATAAATTTTAACTCTATTTTCTTTACTTTGATGAATAATACATTTCTCAACTGCATTTGAAGCAAATTTATGTTTTGATAAATCAACTAGATTTTCTAAAACAACATTTAAAACAGCTTCTTTATATTCAACTCCACCATGTTCAATAATATGCTGAATAACATAATTACCAAATTGATCTTGGATTAAATAATAAATAAAACTTCTCAGTTCATCTAATATAAACTTTTGATCTTCTTCATCAGAAAATTCTAATAATCTTTGAATGACACGACAACCATAAGGATGAGTTGATAAATGATAAATTTGATGCTTAATTGATTCTAAAATAAATGGAACTTTATCAATTGGAATACATTCGATTGCTTTTTGAACAACATGATTACCATTTTGATCTTTAACTAAGTTTGGAATATTATCTTTTAATTCATCCATGATTTCTAATTGTTCAACAACTGGTAATGCTTCAAGACATTTTTGAACAACTCTACATCCATACATTTGAAAAGACAGATTATTAAATTGACCTCTCATAGATTCAAATAAAACTTTTTGTTGAATTGAGTTACCAAATTCAAAATATTTTTGAATAACATAATTACCAAAGACATCTGTCATTAAATCAACTGAAAAATTTCTAATTTCATTGAAAATAACTTCCTTTTCCTGTTCATTTGAAATTGCCAATTGTTGCTGAATAAATCTTGAACCATGTTGATCTTTTGCAAATTCATAACCATGTCCATAAATATCTCTCAAAGTATACTCTTTATCATTCTTTTCACTTCTAAACTCTTCCAATAATGGAGATCTAACAATATGTTTCTTAGGTTTGCCTGATTTTGGAGAAGAAGCATTTTTCTTTTGATTTTTATTTGAATTATTACCAGCAGAAGGTCTTGGAGAACGTGATGGAGGAGAACGTTGTCTATTATTTCCAACTGGACCAATACCACTATGGCCTGGAATTGGCGCATTTACAGGACTACCGGGCATAGACCCAGGAGGTTGAAACATATTATAAGGAGAAAAAGGTGGCATCATAAATGGAGGTGATCTATTCATTAAACCAGGTTGAAAGAATGGATTCATTGGAGAAGGGACTGACTTAGCATTATTCATATCACTATCATCTGGTGATTGACTTTTTCCTTCTTCATTTCCACTACCAGGTGTAACAGGATTGTTATTAGCTGTTGGAAGAGGAGGTTGTGGCCCCATAAATTGAGACATCATTTGAGGCATTTGAAAGAAACTACCAGGTGGCATACCATATTGTGACATCATAGCCATATGTTGCATAAACATGTTCATATCCATATTCATATCACCAGTGGTTGGAGGTTGCATTGGAGGTAATCCATTAGAATTATCCATCATCATATTGTTGGAATTTGCAGTAGAAGAAGGAGTAGCATCAAAAGAAGGGTGAAAAACTGGGGCAGAAGCTGGATTCCAAATATTCTTAGTTGGTTCAGTTGGATTATCAATAATGATTGAGCCATGTTCTGAAGAATGTGAATTACCAAGAACAGGGGCAGGTCCAGTATCAGAACCAAATGATAGATGTCTTGAATTTTCAGGGGATGATCCATTGTTAGAGATGTAGTTTTCCAATTTTTCACTAAATGATTGTGTTCTTGAGTCTCTGAAAGCACCTTGTGGAGATGATAAATCAGGCTTAACAGAGTTAAACATAGATGATCTTCTACTTGAGCCAACAAAATCACCAGAGGAAGCACTAGATTGTAAGTTAGATGAACTTGATTTATTTAAACTTAATTTACCTAAACCTGATTCCAGTTCTCTAGTCTTTTCTGTGACAGATGCAAATCTTTCTAAGAAATTGGTAGCTCCAATAGAATGAGAACCAGAATTAAAATTTGTGACACCAACGCCAGCAACAGATGCAGAAGCAAATAAATTTGAAGCAAATCTTGATTTCTGAGTTTGTTGTTGAGCAGCAGCTGGAGCACTAATTGCACTTAAAGCATCTCTAAAACCATTTGGATTAAATAAATCTGAACCAGAATCACTGATAACAGCTTCATCAAAGTTTGAGATATTATGAGTATTGAAAGTAGGGGCTGCAAAGACAGAACTAGCTTTACCAAATAAATTAGCATTTGGTTGACTCAAACCGGATATAATAGATGCAACATCATCATTTGTGTTAGAAATACCTGGAGTTGGCTTTGGGGCTGCAAAAGATGTCTTTGATCCTGTTGATCTGTTATCCCAGGGGCTCGAAGTAGTAGGTTCATCAACTATATTAAGAAAAGAAAAAAAAGTTAGTAAATTTATTCCTATAGTAGATGAGGCAGATAGGGACAGAAAATATTAGTGATACATACCTGACATGCTTTTGAAAGCTTCCCAGTTGGTTGGCATTTTAGATATAGTAGTGGCAGACGTTATTGTTGTGAGTTATAAATAAATAAGAGACAAGGGTGGCTTTGTTGATATGCTAATTTGAAAAAAGTAGTATTCTAAGTTGAATCTTGATATACTTCTTGAAGAGTTCTATAATATTTATGTGAAAGTATGTTCAAGAGATGAGAGAAATAGAAAAAGTGATAGAAAAGTAAACTATATACAGTGACAGATATTATCAACTTTCTAAATGTATTATAAACAGGAATAAAATTTGTGATTGCACTAAGCAGAAACTTGGAAATTTGAAAGGAGTAAAAGACACACTAATCAATAAAGAGTTGAGGAGTGAGCCTAAAGGTTGGAAAACAAAAGTAATATGGAATACCTTTTCCAGACGAGTGGATAGATGAGACTATAAGGGAAAGAAGTATTTGTGAAGGGGTGGTGAAGGGAGAGAATTAGGGTCCTCTGGATGTAGTAAAATAAATTACGATAAAAATTGTGTTGATTTTAAAAAGTAGAGGGAAGAGGCGCGGGAGGCGCAGGGTGCACGGGCGCAGCGCCACAGTAGATCGAGTATTTTCAAAAACTGGATTATGGGGATTATGGATTTGATTGTTCATGTTAATTTGTAATCTAGAAACAACAGAATGTCATCACAGGCCCAGATAATCAAAGGGTTGAGTTCTATCAATAAGTTTGGAAATACCCTTCCGTTGGCTAAACTCCTAGCCGAATCACTTCGAACATCATCTCCATCACTGAAAAGTACAACATCTTCGAAAGATAACAATGAAACAAAATTTGAATTTGAAGACACTCTATTACTCGATGAGTTATCATCAGAACCAAAGATGCCCCAATTATCAGCTTTAGCACCTTTGGAAACATCCTTACTAGCTGTTCATCTTAGACTACCCATTTTAAACCCCAATGATTTCCTCTCTTTAATTCCACCTCATGAACAAATTTCAATTACAAGCATTGTAACAGGAAGATATCCCAACAAGTTAACCAAATCAGGGAATTATTATATACAATTTGCAACCCCTAATGATGCTACGAAATATCTTGAATTAGCTAATGAAAAAACTTTAAATACTTTCACTTGTTCCATTAAACCTATTGAGAACTACAAATCTGCAATGTCATTCATTCAATTTCCTTATATCCCCGTTAAAGATATTATTTTGCCAAATTTGTTAGCAGGCCATTTCAATCCTTATAAAATCACTAGGGATATCAAGGAGTTTGAACCAAAATCCTTTAAGAATATTTTCAAAATAGGTAACGATAATATGATTTCAGATTATGTAACTACTATATCTTTTGAATCTCAAAAAAGCATCGACTCAGTCGATAATAAGTCTCAGGATTCTAGCTCAAAAGAGGCTATTGAACCATCACAGGATCAACCAGAGTCAGACATTAAAATTGCATCAAGTGCATCGATTACAAGTAGTAATAAAAAGAAGAAAGATAAATATAATACAATAAAACCTTCAATTTATGAATTGCCTCCAATTAGTAGATCGCAAGTTGTTATTCTTCGAAATTTTCCTAGAAATATTAACCCATACAAAATAGTTGACTTTTTTTGGCATTTAGAATTATATCCATTTCCACGACTTTCATTAAAAAGAACATACACTGATAGAGAAACAGGTTTTTCAACATTTATATTAATCTTTAAGGATTACAAAATGGCAAAGCACTGTATTGAAATGAGTAATGGTTTCAATTGGTTTTATGATAACCAACTTCCTATATGTGAATCCGAATTATTGGACGAAAAATTATACACTGTATAAAGATGAATTTGGGTCTACTATAATAATAATATTATGATATATTTCATGATCAACGTCTACCATTTAGATTTAACCTTTTTTAATTTTGATTTGGACGGTGCTGCGATATGAGACCACTTCAATTTCACAATTTCAGTTTTGATTAATTTCAAATAAAGTAATATTTCTTTGATGATTGTATATATTATATACCTAGAATCTAGATATATAGCCTGTGGTTGTATATGCATATTTATAAAATTAAATGGACCCTTAATTATATTAGAATTTTTCTTGGTCTTATAATCTTATTATAGCTTTAATTGCTCTAAAATTTAAAGCATTAAATATACTCAAACTTTCAAACATGCATATATTATATACAATTAAGCTATAATTATAATTTATATGTATCAGCTATTATATATTATCTACATCTATAAGATTCTGTGTATATATTCTTATTATAGGTATAGGTTTAATTAATTACAATTAATATTTGATATATTGATCGTACATATTATACATACTAGCTATAGTACTTCACTACCTTAATTGATATATTTATTATGATATATACTGATATTAATATTAATTAATATTAACAAATATTAAAATACTGTAACTAGTTTGCACTACAACTACACTGGCTATGCGCTGCTTGAATTTACCCCTTTTTTGATTCTTCAAATTACTTAATCAAGTAAATCAAACGATATATTTTGTTAATTATATAAAGTTCTAATATCGAACGATTTTTTAAGTATCGAATGTTTTGTAATTGTGACATATAATTGTAAAAGTTATCTAGGTCTTATATATAGCTATAGATATCTTAATTAATTTAAAATTTCATATATTTTGAATTATAACAGAGTTATGCATATAGCATATACACATGTACATCTGCCTGCACAGTGATATGGTACTGTACCTTGATATATACTGTAACTATAGAAATTATATAATCAGTATAGCTATATGGAATATATATGGCAACTAAATAAAACACATATACATCAAGCCATCAGTTAATCTCAATGTCTTATATACTATTTACCGAAATTGAAACCGTTCATTCTGACTCGTATAAAAATAATAATAAATTTATAAAATCTATATATATATCTTTAGTCTATATATAGCTGTACATTGACGATATCGTATAGGTAACTATAGCTATATAGTTTTGTAATTTGATACTAATATAGCTCGATCAGCTGTACGTACGTATGATCTATACACACAACTGTTTAATTTCACTTATAATTATAGTATAGATATCCAGCCATACTAATTATAAGTTAGACTATAGCTATATGTATATGCTTAATTAATTGGAAGTTGAAACTTAATATAAGCTTAAGCTTTTAGAAATTAGATATAGAAAACGTTTTTAAAATTCAAATTAAGTTAAAATAAAGTTGATTTTAACTGGCAAATTAAGAAAACGTAAGTTATTTTAATTATATAAATATATATTAATATTAATATTATAATTTATATATATGCAGTATATAATAATCATCTATATATATATGATTGACATAAATTTCAAATTAATTTCAAGCTAGTATATATATAGTTATATAATTAATTGTTTTTGAAAAAGTTTCAATTTTAATGTCGACAATTCTTCTACTGTACGTATGCTATTGACTTGAAATATTTTTACAAATCAAATAGCATATAGCTATATAATGGTCAGATTATATATTCCTTAATAATTGGTCCCTTTTTACAAGTTTGTAGGTATTTATAATTGTGGTATATAATTTGTTTTATATAATTATTAATTAATTAAAGGGAAATTTATTATGGTATACATATATACGCGGTGCGCGGGAGCAGCAGTAAGTACACAGATGCGGCTGTTCCTGAATCTTGATTATAAGATCGCGATTCTGCGCAAGCATTTTTTGGCCGCGATATATTTCGATCATAAATTTGCCAATTATAAAAAATTTGAACTTTTAATATACATTTAACTTGAACTAACTATATATTAAAAGATATATATAACTTCGATATAATGTATATAATTAAATATAAACAAATGTATATATAAGACTTTATACGTACGTACTCATGAATTCATGTGTATTTTCAGGTGAATCGTTGGAATCGATCAATCAGAAACATGATCGAATAATACGAATATATAGATGATTAATTGAAGTTATTGATCCAATATAAAAATTTAACATATATATATGTTATATACTTATAAATATACCTAGCTGCCTGTTCATCATTATTATTGTTTTTTTTTTTAATTAGTACGTAATTTATAATTTATTTAATTTCTAATTATTTCTTTCAAATTATGATTATTCTTTTCTTACTTATTAATTATTAATTTATATAAGATTTAATTGTTATTTTAAATTCCTTGATAATTGGTCTTTATATATAATATTGATAATTTTACTTTATTATAATTATATTATTTTGAAATTTGCAATTTTTATCAGTTTATATCAGTTTATTCATATACTATATTGTAATTTGTAAATACAGTACGTATATGTTTTAATTTCAGCTATATAGATCAACAGATTCAAGTCAGTTTATTCGCCGTTCAATATAATAATTATAATAAAGCATGGAATTATAATTATAAAATTTAAGGAATCCCTATAAATATATAACTGATCGAATTAATAAATAATTATAAGAATTAACTGTATTATAATATTATAACTCACAATTAAGTTAACGTTATAATTATGTTAATACATAGCTGTAATATTAATATATTATATAGAATTTAATTCGAAGCTATAGCTATAGACGCATTTACCGATTTTTTAATAAATTAATTTATATAACTCTTCGATCGAATTTCAGTATACATATAAATCTTTTTAATTGATGAAACTGATAAGAATTAACTTCAATTAAGAGACGAATTAAGCTACAACTTATATATAAAAATTTTCTGGATTTAAAAGTATTAAAAAAAGAGTATATACGTGAATGAAATTGTAATTCTTAATTATTTTATACACATATAAATGCAATTTTATAAAATTCGTATTAATTAATTTATAATTCGAAAATTCGAAAATTCGAAATTCGGAAAAAAAGGGGAAAAAGCCGGTTATCTCAATATGCATCGGAGTGCCGATCGATTGATTCTTCCAAACAAGTCGGCTTTATACCGAGGCAAATCTTCTTCTCCGCTCCGCAGTCTCCGCATCGATCGCGGTCTCCCTGACACAAGTTGCACAAACTCAAGTTTACTCAGCCATAGGTTCAATTAATCAAATAACTTATAAGCCTATATAACTTATACAAAGTTATAAGCCTATATATCTAATACCGTATATATATAGTTAGTTAATTTACATATATTTTAATATTAGAATTTGGAAGTATTTTAACGGTAATTAATATAACCTATATATTTAAATTTTAAATTTTAAACTTATTAATTATACACTATATAGCACTGCGATTAAGGGGGCCTAATGAGCTGATGATGCTCTTAAAATTATAATTATATTAATTTAATTTAATTAATTAATCATATATTAATTAATCGATCGATATCTGTACATGTACTACTATAATTATAATTATAATTACAGTATATATGGAGAATATTAACAATCTTTCAAATTTGGAAGGACTAATTCAAAAAGACAAATAAAATTAAAAATTGATTATAAATTAACTATAATATAAAAGCAAGTATATATATATAACATTGAAACTAAACATAATCACTAACTAGAAACAAAACAAAACAAAAAGCAAAGGCCAAAGGGTAAAGGGTAAAGAGTAAAAGACAAAGAACATGAACAAAGAACAAAGAATTCAAAGAGGAAAAGTACACTATAAATATGAAAGATAGATATTGAATTGAACTAGCAACATGTAACATAATCATCATTCAAAAACAAAATTTACAATAATCACATAAACACAAAGTACAATTGAGCATTTTCAAGAATCATCAAAAGAGTGAGTGGAATAGTGTGTAGAAGTATGATCATTGTAATAGTAAAAAAAAGTAATGGATGGGAATAATATAAGTAGTATATCTCTAAAAACCAAAACCAAAAAGAAAAAAAACTAAAAGTAAAAGAAAGACTAGGCCATTGGTGGGAATAATATTAAAAAAAAAAAACAAAGAAAAACAAGAGGTACAATTTAACGATGAGTTTCAAGTAAGTCTTTTTCTTCAACTTTCTTACCAACTGTATCTTTGATATTTTCATCAAATAAAGGTAATAATGCTTCATAAGTACCTTCACGTTTAGCTAACATAACAGCTCTTTCTAAAGGAATCCAAACACCAATAAAAGGCATAGAACCAAATTTAATAACATGTCTAACTTTTTCATTCTTTAAAATTCCAGTTCTACGACCTCTAGTAATACCTTTAACATTTAATAACTTGGTAGCATTAATCATATCATTATCTGATCTTCGAAGTATAATAATACCATTATACTCTAAAACATAACATTGAACAGTTTGATCTTCCCACCAAACATAACTTAATTTAGATTGAGATTTTGGTAATAAGTTACCAACACCAAGTTGTCCATTTGTTGCATAACCAGTAATTGCACCAGAGCTTGTACCTTGAAGAGGAATCATTCCGTTATTTGGTTGATATTGAGGAGTATAGTATTGAACAGGATATGAATTCATATAATTTGTAGCTGCATGTTGTTGTTGAGCAGGATCAGGTTGATATTCAGAAGTCTCTTGTGGTCTATAACCATAGTATTGTTGAGTTGTGCTATTAACTGGAGGTAATGAAGTTGTTGGATATGAAACTGAACCAGAAGTAGAAGATGGTTGACTTGGAGTTTTAGATTGTTGTTGTTGTTGGGGTGGTGGTGCTTGTTGTTGGGAATAACTTGTTTGATATTGACTGTAGTTATACATTGATGGTTGCAATTGGTAAGGATAATTTGGTTGTTGTTGAACATACTGAGGAGATTGTCTATAATCGTATCTATTGATGGCAATAGGCTGATTTTGAATTGAAGGAAGGTAAGAGTTTGTAGTAGTAGCAGATTGAGCAGAAGGAATGGCTTGTTGCTGTGGTTGTTGTTGTGGTTGTTGTTTCTGTTGATCACCAGCGTGATACTGAGATTGAGGGTATTGCATCTTGACTATATATAAAGATTTCAGATGAGGGAAGGTAAACCAACAAAGTCTGATTAGATCGATCGAGTGAAGACAAGAAGAAAACGCACACGTCGTAGCTGAGATCAAAATGGAAAATTCAGGGAAAACGGCAGGTATAAATACACGTACGACAAAGGAAAAGCGCTGTTTCAACTATCTTTTCTTTTTCTCAGCTGAATTTCTTTTGAATGGGCGCGTGTACTCAACCTGCCGTGCATATAATTAATATATACTAATTTAATTATATAATTAATATAGTGCATCTCCGCGCGACACATCCCATGATATATGTGCCCGCGCACACGATCCAGCTCGATTATGGTGTGTTTTTTCAACTTTTTCGTATATGTGTATAGATATCCTATATATAACTTATATATAATATTGTATATCAACTATATGATAATTGGAAAGTTTTACCTGAACTTTAGTTGTCCCATGTAAGTTACAATATCACTTTCAATTTCATATATAAAAATCAATTGTCGACTATATCTCGAGTCTCGACAATAAAATATATATAATTAATTTATATCGATCGATCGATCGATTAATTTGGTCTGCGTACACGACCAATGTTGACCATACATTAATTTCCGCACATATGCACATGTGCAGATCGACTCCGCGCACGGGCCGGGCACATAATTAAATTTTATTCAGCGGTTAAACATAGTTTCCATTCTTGGAAAGTAATTTGCAGCCACGGTTAAATATAGATATGTTTTTCTGGTTCTCTTAATTAATTGTACGTATATGTTTACCACATATATATATTGTGTATAAACAGTATAATCCATTAGATCGGTATACATAGTGTATATATATAGGGAAAGAGATAGTACGTATTATATATATTAGTCTTGATCGCATATAGGGTTTAAATTGACCTATTTTTGGAAATTCAGAAATTCAATTGATATTGATCACTTGAATTCCCTTCATAATTAATCATGTATATCACCATATTGGTGTCTCTCTTTTTGTGTTTTTCTTCTTAACTGATATAATTCTATAAATAAAAACCTTTTTATATGATCAAATTCTGTTTTTTCTTATAGAATAGAATATATTATTTGTAAAACTTTTGAACTTTAATTACAAATTTTTCTATCATGTTATAAGGGATCGAGTTGTATATAATCGAGCAATTAATTGGAGCAAATTATGCTAGATTCTATAGCTATAGCTATAATTTTTGGTTTATATATGTCAACATATAGCTAGCTATATATATAGATAGTGAAATTATGAAAAATTATAGGAATAATTGTATGCATAATTAGTGAATGTAAGCCAGTTAAGTTAATATATAGAGATCGATCAATGTCTGATATATAATGTACAGTACTAGCTTGATATATTTAACTTATAAGTCTGTAAAATTGTAAATATATACAACTACAGTATATCAGTTTTAAAATGAAAATAAAAATTAAGCTATATCTAATACAATTAATATATGAGAAGTTAATTTGATAGAGTGAAAGCTAAACAGTTTTGATGAGGCAATGAAAACCGGACTCTCAAACATTGCATATCCGATATATACTCAAAAACAGTAGTAGATTCAGCTTTTTTTGACTCATTAATTAATATAAAGCACATATACAATCACATTATAATCAACAAGATTCAACTTTGAGAATTTTACCACACCATTTTTAATATATCGATCGATTTTCGTAAGTTGATAACTCGATCGATCCGAAGTGGATCGATCCCCGGCACGTACGGCGGAACAATTAATTTTAATTTGCCTCGGCCGATTAGACAAGCCGCAAGCCCAATTTAACTAACGTTTTATAATTTAATTAAATTAAAAATTAATATAATTTTATAATTACTCTATAGAGTCTATATATACAGTCTATAGCTATAGCTCTCTATATATACATGTACAATATATAATTTACAACAAGTACTTGTAAAAACAGCTAGCGATTAGAGTAATTAATAATTAAAGTAATTTTCTCTGTTTTTTTGCTCACATTTCAAATGGGGTAGTACCTACTACCCACACATACCCGTAACAATAGCTATAATCATAAGACCTAAGGCCCAGAATCCCCAGATCGTAATTCATGCTCGATTTTCCAGATTACGTATATCCTGATATCAAACAATATATGTACCAATATATATTAATCTTCAAAATCAATTTCAAACGTATATATATTTATTTAATGAACTGTGTTGTTACAGTTGACTGCAATGGTGTGACACTTTCTGGTTTTCCTGATTATACAACAGTCTTTTAATTTATAAGTTTTAAGAGAGCCTGAGGGATATTATCGTATGTAGGTATTCAATTCAAATTATTGATATAGTGTAGTGTAGTTAGCTAACTACGTGTGTATATTGTACTATCAAATTTCTACTAATTATATATTTTGATAAAAAATCAATTATAACGATCAATATATAAATTATGAATGAATTAATGAGCTTAATTATTTCCAAATGTATAGTACGTAGTAGTATAAAGTCGAACTCTTCTCACCAATGTCACTAGTAGAAACATGACCTAGCTGTATCAATATATACCATATCAATTTAATCCAAGCCTTTATAAGGTATTAATTTTTAATATATATGATGTATATATATAGATTAAAATCGTAAGTTGGAGGAATGGGATGAATGCATGGAGAGGCTAGTATGGCATGATGGAGTATATTAAATTGCATATATATATGAGTCCATGCAGTGCGTCCATGGGAGCAGATAAATTACTGCATATGGCCAAGGTCGAGCCTCATCCGGCCTGCTTGCGCTGCGTAGCAAATAATCCGAAATATATAGATCAAACCCCCGGACAGTTACATTTTGAACATCACCTAGTATATACGTAATTAACAGTCTGAATATTAATATTAGTATACTACTATACTGTATAGCTATTTATTGTACGTAGTATACGTACTCAATCATATATACAGTGCTGTATATAGGTACGTGATATATAGTAGTAAATATTTTAGAATTTAATTTGTAAACACCTGTCCGGTTTTTAATATCGGTCGGTCAATTTCCCGATATAGCTATCTTGTATTACCGTACATATACGTATATATATATAACTAGCTGTCATTAACTGGGGTATGTACATACATAAGTTATAGTCTGCAAATTCTATAGCTGCAATTAACGTACGTACGTGTTATAATCAACATATATTATATCAGCTATATATATATATATATATATATAAATTAACTGAACGAGTAGAGTATATACTATATAGAGTGTAGGTGATAATTTTTTAAAGGCTTCTTCTTCATATTCCTTTAATTGGTAATTATATATATATATAATTTATCATTTATACATGATCTCTATATACTAGCTGTAGTTGGGTATTCTGGGGTAAATGATACTACTGTATATTATATATATATTATATACTGTACATAGTAATTAATGAAATGATCAGTTAAATTGAATTAATCAAGCTAGTTATTCCAGATGTAATTGATCGATGGGATTGATCATTGACCCCGCCAACAAGATTATTAGAATGAAAGCTATATAGCTATAGGGTCAAAATATTTAATTAAAGACATATTCCACAGTTTCCAACTTTCCACTGGATTATATTTAGTTAGTTATAACCGGCCGTTGGATATTATAAAAATGTATGATTAAAATGTACTTATACATATATACACACAACATATATTTGCATATAAATATCTAATTAATTATATATATATATATGTACAATCGATATATATGTTGTTAATTATATATATAGCTAATATAAATTATTACAATCGATTACAATATATAGATATCATTATTATTATAATTAATCTATATTAATTCTGAATTTCACACAATGAGATAAGAAAACATACATTGTAGACTGAATTAGTTAGGTTTTAATTAACAATTAAGTCAGGAAACCTTTCAAATCAATTATTTGATTCCTTGAATATGCATGGGGTTTCAGAGATAGCATCACATAGCTTCAATCTATTATAATCAATTATCTAGCTATCGATCTTGACGTATATTGAATATTAGCTACCTATATATAATTAATTAAATTAAATTAATACCCTTAGTATACCCTTAGTACCCTCCTTACATATGTGTCATATACATACATGTATATTCTTAATTAAGTCAAAACTAGATGGACTGCATATATATACAGTGTAGGTTCTAAGTAGCCAAATATATAGCTTTAAATTACTATTTGCTACCCGGGGTATAGTCAAAGTTTGGGCAATACATTTTAACAGTGATTTTATATAATCTATAATTAATGCACACTGTGATATATACTATGAGTACATATATATCATATATGAATTAATGTATATGTATCAGTTAATTAATTAATTATATTATATATAATTAAAATTAAAAATTAATTAAGCTATATATATATATATATATTATAATATAGGTATTATAGGATGTACGTATATACGTACTTTATAAATTATAGCCAAGGTAATCGCTTAATTATCCCTAATTAAATTATAACTGATCGATGAATAATAATATATTAATCTGAAAAAAGTATATAGGGAATTAAAGTAGGATTTTGTAGGAAGCAAGGCTTATCTGTCTTACACCACAGATTTTAGAGATGTTAGTGAGTTTTCAGATAACATTATATATCTTTCTGGATTTTTCAATACTTTAATTATCAGTTGTTCGATCAATCATTTATTTTGAATTGTTTACGTCTACGCCATAAGCGGGCCAGCTGTTCCGCTAAATGTTACGTGCAACATACTTAATTAATTACAGTATACGTAGATTGCTATATAGCTGTACGTATATATATATATATTGAGTGAATTTATATAATATACAGTATATTGATCGAGCTAGTCCAATTAAGACTATATATATAAATTTGCTTGACGTACTCCCTTTTGCATTAGACAGATCGAGGGCAGATCTCGCTAAAGCACAGTCCATGTGAATTTTACACGCTATAATACAACAGCTAGCTATATAGTACTTAAGATACAGTGTACATAATTAATTCGTTAATTAATCTTAAACGTGCTTAAAAATTAAGTATAAATGAATACGTAAGACTCAAGAGTTAATTCACTTAATTCAGTCAACACAATATTGCATAGAAGATAAAAATCGATCAATCAATTGATCGCCAAATTAGGTGACGTAAACAAAAATTCGTTTGTCACACTATGTGCATATTTCAGCATCTTTTAGCGATGTGTGTGCGCGAACTTTCCACTGTTAGCGATCGATTAAGGGTCGTCTGTTTAGTTTGTCGACAAGATTTTTTTTTTTTTTTTTTTTTTAAATTTAAATATGTAAATGGATCGATCATCAACAATTAATTTCATTTTTTAATTAATTTCAGGTTAATACTATATATGAAATCATGTATAATGCATTCATTATATAACGTCAGGTTCGGTTCACATATTATTGCAGGAATAGGTCCAAACAACATCATCATTAATCAAAATTATTATGATCAATTAGATATCAAATTTAAAATAGAAATTCAAACTAATAATATAATTGAAAATTTAATAAAATTATTAAATGATAATAATAATAACATATTAATCTCAATTACTTTATTTATATCATATAAATCATTAAATTATATTAATTTAATCATTGGAATTTTAAATAAATTTAAATTTGATTCATTTATTAAAAATTGTTTAATTATTAGATTTAAAAATTTAAATCAATTGGTTGGAATTGAAGTTATTTATGATGATAAGAATTCAATTATTAAATCAAAATTATAATCATCTCATTAATTAATTAATTGCATGATTAACATGTACAATTTCTTATAAATAGTTTTTTATTTAGCATAATTTAAGTTTATTACTATATCAAGTATAAGTGTACGTATAACATTTGAACATGCAATATTTCATATCTTATAAGTTCGATCGAGGTTAATCAAAATCTATTATATAATATAGCTTTACAGTATATGTACGTACATACGGCCTAAATACTATACAAATTAAGCTATATATAGTTAGTACAACATGCAGATATAATATTTGCTGTATTAATTTATCAATTAAATTGAATTAATCATCTAAAGCACCAAAACTTCTCCATCCTTCTCTAACAATTTCCCATTTTGGTTTATTACTATTCAAACTACTATTTGACGATGACATATTGTTATTATTTATGCTATTAGCGTTATTAATGTTATTATTATTATTATTAATTTCTTGATTTCTTTCAACTATAACATATTTTTCCCAAATTCCTTTGAATTTCCATAATATTATAATAGAATCATTATCACTCCAACCTAAAACACCACAATCATTAATTAAATCATCTTTATTACCAACATTTTTTGAAACAAATGACCAAGTTGATTTAAAATAATTTGGAATTAATGGTAAATTTTTTAAAAAATGTGATTTATTTAATGACCAATGACTACTTTCACTAGATGATATTGTTGTTGTTGAATCATCATTATTAATATTATCAATTACAGAACCTGCTGTTGTTGAATTACCATTATTATTTTGTAAATTATAAACATGTAAAGTATTTTTATCACTTAAAACAGCTAATTTTGAATCATTTGGAGAGAATTTCATTGATGTAATAACTGCTTTATCTAAACCTCTTCTAAATTCATATAATAAAGTACATTTAATTGTATCATGGATTCTAATTAATGTACCTGTTTCAGATGCACTTGCAATCATTGTACCTGAATTTGAAATTGACAAAAATCTAATTTTTGATTTATGAGCTTTAATAATTGATATTAAATTTCTATCTTTATTCATTGGTGATATATCAACTAATTGAATTTGACCAATTATTCTACCTGGAAATATTAATATTGAATTTTGTTCATTTGTTGATAAATCACAAACACCATTTTCATTATCAAAAGTTTCATAAGAGTTTAATAATTTTGGTTTAGATTCAAATGCATGTATCAATATTTTATTTTGTAATATTACAATTATTCTTATTCTTGATAAAATAACACCTAAAACTGGACTCATAAATTCTAAAAAAATTGAAGGTTTTTTCTTTAAATCATCCCAAATACATAATTTATTAACAGAGAATCTTGGTTGTTTACCACCTCCCACCAAGGCAACGTAGTTAGTTCTATGAAGCATTGATATTATACCTATTCCATTATTATCCCTTGTAGAAACAAAATTTCTCTTCATTCGTAATTCCATCGGATCAGTGTTATACACTCTAAATCCATTTTCATGGCAGATGGCAAAGCAAGACTGGTCTTGATTGAAAGCTGCGTTCAAGAGCTTTGGCTCAACAGGCTTTGCTGTTCTCGAGATGGGTTTGTGGGTGTTCATGGTAGTGATTTGTGCTGTTGTGGTAGGCTTATCGTAGTTAACAACTTTTGATCATTTTTTGATAGAGCGAAACAAAATCAAAAAATGAAATCAAAAAACGAAAATGAAAGGGAACAGGATGGGAACAGCTCTTCCTGCTCCTTCTTCTCTACACACAGTGCCAGATGGACAACCAGCTACCGGTGCCAGAGGGTGTGTATCCTCTCAATGGAAGGCCTGCCGCCAACAGCTCGAACAAGGTGCTTGTTTACCCTGATTTCAAGACCTGGACTCACACTTCAAAAGACGATACCATCATGAGAACTCACCTCCAGAAAGGATACTACGAACCTCCTGTTGTCTCAAACGAATGCCATTCGGGTCGTCAGATAGTGTATCAGCTATTTCATAAAACTTCATTTAATTCAAACTCAAATTCAAATGTTAATAACAATAACAATACTAATAATACTGGTAGTAATATGATTGCTCAAGAAGTTATTGAAAATACAGTTAAATCCAAATTAGCTCTATTAAGTGAAGTTATGGTCAAATCAATTGCAAAGAGAAGAGAATTAAATAGAATAACTTCGAAATCAACTTATAAACCTCCTCCAAGAGTTACATTAACTGATCATAAAAGAGAATTATGGTTAAATAATTTAGCTGATAATAAGATTTCTTTAAAACAATTATCAAGAGCTATACCTCATGGTTTAAGAAATAGAACTCTATTAGAACAGTGTATGAATCATAAAGTATCAATTCAAAGAACCATTTGGCTTATAAAATGTGTTTCTGTAAATGAACAAAGACAATTAAAAAGAAAACAAACTTCTTCAATTTCAATTGGTAATAAATGGTTAATTGAATGGACTGAACAAATAACTATATTTGTTGAAAATGTAATTACATCATGTTTTAATTTGAAAAATAAAGAAAATTGGAAATATCAATTAAATTATACATTAGAATTAGTTGGAAATTTATATTGTGAAGATTTAATGTATCATGAAACATTTTTAAATTGGTTAGTTGGATATTTAAGAAGAATTGTTAATAAAACTAATAAAGAAAAAAAAAGTGGTAATAATGCTGGCATTATTAATACTAATAATAAGAATTTAACTATATTTGATTTTAAAACATTATCAATTTATTATTTATTTTTAAGATTATTTTGGTTTAAAGTTATAAATATTGATTATTTATCAAAAGAATTGAGTGAAAGCATGTTAACTTTAATTGCTAAATTACAAGATTTACCTAAATCAACTGATTATAATTCTGAATTTTTAATTAATTCATTAAGTTCAAATTTTCAAAATTTAACAAAATATTTATTTTATTATAATAGTGATTCATTTATAATACCAACACGTTGGTTTCATTTAAAAAGTTATTTAAAGAAATTAATTGATACAACTCAACCTATCGTTGCTGAACAATTTAAATTAATTACATATAGAAATGAATCATTAACAATTGATGAATCATATACAGGTGATAATCAAAATTTTAATAAATCTGCTTTAATTGTTAATAAATTAGATAAATTTCATAAAAATACTAATAGTGACGATGATAATGAATTAAAAGAAATATTTAAATTAATATTTGGCGAATCATTACCTGAAACAAATCATGAAGATCCAAATAGTAATTGGAGATTATCATTAAAAGTTGGATTAGAATGGTCAATTACATCAAATAGAGATTCATCATTAAGTTTTCAAAGAATTAGTTTAATATCAACTATTTTAACAATGAGATTAAATCAAGTATTATTATTTAAACCAAAAAAATCAAGATTAATGAAACAAGAATTAGAAATGGAAATAACTGAATTTATTTATGAAATGTCTGATGTTATAACATATAATAATACATTAATTAATTCAGATTCAAATTCAAATTCAGATTTAAGATGTTTAAATAATTTATTATTATTAATTGCTAAATTATATTCATTAGATTTATTTGTTATATCAACTTATTTAAGAAGATTAATTGCATCAGGTGTTATATATTTAATGAATGCTGATAAATCATGTTATATTCATTTATTAATTTTAAATTCATTACCAATGTTAAATGATTCGAATTCAAAAAATATATTAAAAAGGTTATCTGATTCAACTAGAATTCAATTAATTGATAAAAATGAAATTAATAATATAGATGATAAATTAGATTTATTTATGAATAATATATTACAAGATAGTACAACAACAGCAAGTTCTTTTTATATTTGGAATATAATTAATGATTTTGATCCATTAGGATTTGGTAGAAAATTTCAATTATTAGAAAAATTAATAAAAATTTTTGAAAATCAATTAAATCAATTAAAAAAATTAACTAATAATTCAATAATTCAATTATTTAATATTTTTAATAATAAATTTATAATGTTTCCTAAATTTATATTAAGATTAATTGAATATTTAAATTTAATTAATAATAATAATTTTGAAATTGATTTATCAACAAGTATATTAATTTTAAAATTAATTAAATTAAATGAAAAATTATTATCAAGTTATGGATATGAAGAAAATAATTATTTTAAAAGAATTATAAATATAATTAAAGATTGGATTGAATTAAATAAATTTAAAATGTTTAAAGCATATAAAATTTTAACCTTTAATAATAATAATAATAATAAATCATCCTTTTTAAATATTGATATTAATTCATTAACATTAAAATTCAATGATATAACATTAAATATTGAAGATTATCCAGGTTTAACAATTCAAAATTTAAATATGTTAGGTATTAGTTCATTTGAAAGATTATTAAATGCAGCTGAATTTTCACATCATGTTAATCAATCAATCACACAATATACAAATGTAATTAAAGGATTTAATAATCAACAATTAGATCCAACAATTAAATTGATTTTAATTGTATTAAGAGATTGGAAACCAAAAGATTTTGATAATTTAATTTCCTTATATATTAAAAAATTTGTTTTACCAACGTTATCATTAGATTATGAAATTAGTTTAAAATTAATATTTAAATTATTAATTGATAATTTTATTAAATTAGATACGATAATTAATTTATTTATGAATTCAAATTTAAATAATTTAATATTAAAAGATGAAGAATTTTTAACGTTATCAAATAATAAAATTATATCAGATTTATTATTTTTAAATTTAAATAATTTAAATTTTGATTTAAATGAATTAGAAAAATTTCAATTAATTTATGAAAGAAAAATTTATGAAATTGATTATTTAAAAAATTATTATAAAATTGTTTCATTAATTACAAAAAAATCATCATTATTAATTAATAATTCAAATTCAAATGATGTTGAAATTAATAATCATGATGTAAATGATTTAGTTGTACCAGTTGTTGTTGTTGATGATGATGTTGTTGTACCAGTTGATATGATGAATTCATTACATGATTTAACAAATGTTTCAACAAATGGAGTTGTAGTTGATAATGTTAATGAAGTTGAAGAAATAAATGAACAAGATGATGAAAATAGAACGAAATCAGTTATAAATCATCATCATCATAATCATCATCAAAGTAATAATATAATTAAAGGAGATTGGAAAAAATCAATTGAATTAATTGATTCAATTTGGAATTTAATTAGTATTGATTTTGAATTATTTAATGAATTATATTATTTAAATAATTTTAGAAATTTAAATGAAATTAAAAAATTTTTTTTTAATTTATTAGAAATTAATTATAATGAACAAGATAATTTTGGATCAATTATTAATAAATTAAATTATTTTAATTTACCTATTTGTCAATGGTTATTTAAGAATATAATTGAAGAAAAATTAATGATTAAAGAAGAGAAAGAAAATGATAATAATAATAATAATAATGAATTGGATAATAGTAATAATAAATATAATGATATTATAATTGAATTATTGAATCATTTAAGTGATTATGAATTAATTAAAAGTTGTGATTATAAAAAAGCCAATGAAATAAACAATATGAATAATAATAATATGAATAATAGTAATATGGATAATTTAGATAAAGAAGGAGAAACATATTTAATTGGAGAATTATTTGAACAATTAACAAATAAAGATAAATTAAATTTTTTAAATTCAATTGAAAATTTATATTTAGGATCAGATAAATTTCCTAAATTAATTAATAAAAATAATAATAATAGTTTTAATTTAACTAAATATTTAATTAATATAGTTTCCAATTGTTCAAGATTAAAAGATTATAATTCTAATATAATTTCATTAAATGATGCATTAGTATTTCAATTAAATTTATCAATTGAAAAATTAATGTATTTTTGTAATAATATAAAGATTAAAAGTACAAATATGAAAGATTTAGAAATATCAATTATATTAATTTCAAGAATTATACTGATTCATAAAGATTTTTTAGTTGAATTAATATTACAAAGATCATTAAATAATTTACAAAAAGATGTATTATTAATTAATTTAAATAAATTATTTAAAAATCGAATTATTGATAAAAATTTAAAATTAAAAAATTTAATTTATGATGTTTTAATATCAATTAAATTACAAATTTCAGAATTAATTACAATTAAACAACAAAAACAACAACAGCAACAGAATAATAATAAACCAATTCATTTAAGTATACAAAATACACCACAAGTTATAAATTCATTATCATTAACTAGATCAACACCTACGAATAGTACAACATTTATAACATCGCCAATTAATTCTCCATCACAACAACCAGTTCAACCAACAGCAGTACCTCAACAACCAATAATTACACAATCATCATTAATATCAACAATACCAATTAATATTAATAATAAATTACATTATTTATTAAAAAGTTTTAAATTTAAAGATCAATTAAAAAATAATAAAAAAGGTGGATTATATTATTTAATTTATAATAAAGATAATTTAATTAAATATCAAATTAAAAATTTTGAAATGATTGATAATCAATCAATTAAAATTGGTAATAATGATTCATTTATTAGTTTAAGTTATTTTGATACATCAATTGAAAAGAAGAATCCTAGATGATTATAATTGTATATAGTTTATTTATTTATAGTATAGTAAATTAAGGAGTTTAAATTAAACGGTTTTTTTTAATTTAATTGCTATAAATGACGCGTAAACACGGTTTTGAAACACGCTTATTTGAGATAAAAACCGTGTACGTGTTTCATATACGAGTACGATGATTCGACGATACAATTTACAATTTATACTATTAATTTACAATACAATTTATAGTATATTTAATTCATTAATTAATTAATTATTCATATGTTTATTAAAGTAATTAAAGATAAAACTTTTAAAAGAAAATAAATAGTAATAGTAGTAGTGTGTAATAATAAAATATTATATTGAAATAAAACCCAATTATATATGTATAATGATAATAAACATTAGAAAAGCAAAAAAAGATAATAATAATAAAAACTAAAGTACAGAGTAAATTAAATGATGAATTAAGTTGTATGAAAAAATGATGAAATTAAATGATTAAGTATTGTTATATTTATAAAGCAGAAACAATAGCACCTAAACCAAGTAAACCAGCAAATAAACCAACTAATTTAGCATTTGAACCATTATATTGAATTGGAGTTGATAATAAAGCAGCACCGGCAGTTGAAGCAGAAGAAGCAGAAGCAGTAACTGTGACAGATGAAGCAGCAACATTTGAAGCACCGACTAAAGAAACAGATGAAGAAGCCATTTTTGATTAATTATTATGTAGTAGTAGTTTGATTGATTGATAAATAAAGATTTATTTGATGAAAGAAAAAAAAGATGAAGTTGAATTGAATTTAGTGAAAAAAGTGGAAAATAAGTGATATTTATATGTAAATAAAATTTCAATGTCGAGGCGTGTTTTTGCTAAATTTAGAATTCGACGAAAAAGGCGTGAAAAATAATTAAAGAGCACCGCGCGGAACTGAAAGGGGAATGGCTGGTTATTATGGGGAGCTGGGGGAGAGAGTGTGATTTCGTGGGATCAGATCATAGAGGGAGAGTAGGCTGGGGATGGGAAGAGTATAGAGAGTATATAGTTGTAGAGAGTAGAGAGTAAAGAGTATAGTATAGAGATAGTTATAGAGTAGAGAGTAAGCAAGACACGGTAAGGTAAACAGAGAGCCAAAGGAGGGCACGGTAAAGCGTTACCAGCGTGTTAGCGTGTCGTGTTGTTGTGACAGTGGCTGGTGCTGGGAGACAGAGAGAAGACTCAGAAGAGTAAATGGCTGGAGATGAGTTGATTGTAATTGTAATTATTAAATTGTAAAGTGTTGAACTGTATAATTGATAGATCGATCATTTATAAGACAAGTTCTGTCTGTTTTAGTGCCATTTTATGATTTACTAATTTAACGAAACAAGTTAGAACAGGTTCTGGGTTGAATTTGATTTGACTGAATCAACTACTATTACTATTACTATTTACTTAATTCTTCTTGATACTTCACGTACTTCACGGATTGATAATAGCTAGCTCTATTACTACATTGCTCAACCATCCTTATACCTGGTATTGCCTAGTATTACCTAGTATTACTTCTCGTAACTCGTATAACTCGCCCTCTCAAAACCGCGCCTCTCCCCCGCCGGCTCGCACGCCGCACCTTCCTAATCCGGTCAACCTCCAAATTCCAGATCAAATCGCACAAATTTTAGAAAATTAGAAATTAACCAGCCATTTTATATCATCAAATTCATCACAGAGAATGAATCAAAGGGTGGACTAGCCCATAGCCCATAATCTTAATAATGTTATATCAGCTTCTCTAATCCATACTAACCTATCTTGGTCACTTCTAATACCAACCCTGTACTACATATAAATTCAACTGATCTTCCTGCTTTTTTGTGTTACATGTCATCTTTGTTTATTAGAACCCTTTAAAATATACCTTTCTAAGTCAATTCAATTAATTCAACTCTCTTCTTTTCTTTTAATATAATATAATTAAAAATGGCTTTGATTTCTTCATTATATAAAAATACAATAATTTCAACTTTATTAATTTCATATCTTGCTTCATATTCATTAGCTGATCCAATTGCAAATGCTTTACCACTACCTGAAGCTGACCCAGCTTATAATAACAATGGAAGCTTAGATGATTACTATTCTGCTTCAGATGATGATAGTGATGATTCAACAACAACAACAGATTCTGATGATGATGCAACTGCAACTGTTTTAGTTGTCACTGAAACTGCTTCAACTACATCTGATGATGATTCTTCAAATGGTAGTACAATCACTCAAGTCGTTCAAGAAACTGAAACTGTCACTGCTACTGCTAACACTGATTCAACTGTTACCGTTATTTATACTCCTGCTAAAATTGTTACTGTTACTTTATCTTCAACTCAATCAATTACAACTGTTACAAAATCAAATTCAATTAAAACTAAAACTGTTTGGATTAATAAAGCTGGTTCTGTCGTTACTTCAACCGTTACTAATTCTCAATCAACTGCTACTGTTTATGTCGTTGCTGGTTCTGATGATGTTGAAACTTCAACTGTTGAAGATGAAGAAACTACTACTTCTTCCTCTGATGATGATGATGAAACTGAATCTGCTTCTATAGTCACTGTTACTTCAACTGCTTCTCCAACTGTCGTCACAACTACTATTACTCCAAGTGTTACAACTACTAATTCAAAAGGTTCAACTACTGTCTCTAGACAAGTTGTTACAACAACAGTTGCTTTAGCTGAAGCTTCTGAATCTGCAACTACTTGTGGTACTGCATGGCAACAATGTGGTGGTATTGATTATTCTGGTCAAACTTGTTGTCAAGATGGTATGTCATGTGCTGTTTATAACTCTTATTGGTATAGATGTGTTCCAACAACTACAATTCAAACTGCTTATATTACAACTTTATCTGATGGTACTGAATCAACTGTTACTGAAGTTTTAGGTTATTCTGATGATGCTTCTGGTGTTGCTGTTACTGGTGCTTCAACTGTTACAGCTACTGCTACTGATGGTTCTGATACTGATTCAAATGGTGATTCTTCAAATGCTAATGTTAATTATAGTACTTTTGTCGTTATTACAAATGGTGTTACTTCAACTGTTGTTGAATCTTATGGTGCTTCAACTGCTGCTGCAACTGATGGTACAACTACTGTTATTGGTATCGTTGGTACAACTACTGTTAATGGTAATACTCAATTAACTACCTATACTGATGTTACATCTGAAGAAATAACTGTTACTTCAACAATTTATTCATTTGCTACATCAACTGAAACAATTACTTCATTAGTTACATCTGATGGTTCAACTGTTGCTTCTGTTATAACAACTGAAGTGACTTATGGTGTTGCTAAAGATGTTTCAACTTATGTTACTACTACTGTTGTTAAAAATTCTGCTAATTCAAATATAAATAATTTAATAAGATCTGGTTTTAAATTTAATGATATGAAATGTAAAGTGTTGATTGGTGGTGTCTTAGGTGCTTTATTATTACTTGGTAATCTTTAATAAATCAAATACAAAAAAAAAAAAAAAATTATATATATATATCAACAAATCCATCATTCATTCATTCATTTATTTGCATTAATTTTTATTTATTGATTGATAATCATACTTTATACAATGATCAATTCAATCATATTTTTAAAAGTTTCCGTTCATTTCATTTCATCATTTTAAAACCTTTCTGCATTTTTGTTTAAATTTGTCTTTTCACTTTTTGTTCTTTACTTTTATGTATTACATCTGTTTCAGTTCAGTTCTTAATTATTCCGTTTTATTATTGCTTTTTTTTTTCTTATTAATTTTTATATTACAAAGTTGTTTTATACTTTACTTTTTCTTTTCTGTATTATTGAACTTTTAATTTAATAACTTATTCTACGTATATTAAACGAAAAAGAAATCCATATAAATAAATATATTTTAAAACACAAATAACAAAGAACTGTAAACTATACTATACTTAATCTAAACACCAAATACCATTATGAATCCATTCAATATCATCATCATAACCATCCTTACCAAAATCTTTGATACAAGGTAATGAAGAATTAGTAAAATAAGTCCAACCTTGAGTACCAAACCAATTAATAATAAAATCTTTAATATCAGTTGATTGATCAGTAACTTGACCATCTTTATCAATTGTAAAAATATCATTTAAACATAAACCAATAATACCATTTTCAGGATTATTTAAATATGGTAAATTACAATGATAATTTTTATTATGAAATAAAATAAATTTTAAAATTCTAATTAAATGATTAGTTAATATTTGTTCATCTGTAATATTTGTAAATAATCTACCTAAAAAACTTGATTGATCTAAATGATCACCTGCAATACAAACAAAAGTTTCTAAATCGTCTGCAGCTGATTTAATTGATAAACCAAAAACATCATTTTTTAATCCATAATTAGATAATAAAGTCATATCTCTACTTAACTCACTGATTGCAAATGATGGATTTAATAATGATGTTGATCTTTGGTTTGGTTTAATTTGATTGGTTGATGGTAATAATTTTAAATCAGTTAATTTTGATTGAATTTCAATTGAATTTAAAAATGATTCATTTTCCAATAATTCAAATTCAGTTGGGATGATTGATAAATCAGTTAATCCAGATATGATATATTGCATGAAATCTGTTTTTTTAAATCCAAATCTTGAATAATATTCACCAACTACTGAATATAATGACCAATAATATTTATTATTAACCAAGTTGATTTCTTCATTAATGAATTTTTCTAATTGTAAATTATCATCATTAATACCTTTTAATTTGTATTCCCTGTTATTTTCATATTTTTTAATTGTTTCACTAACTAAATATTCAGCTAATCCTAATTTTCTAAAATTTGGATGAGTACAAACACCAAATATATTTAAATTAAATTGATTTTTAAAATCACATGGTTTAATTAATATTGAATAAGTAACAATAACTTCCCCTGATTTATTATTAATTAAATATAATGTTTGATATTTTAATTTATTTTCATTTTTAAAAAAATGATTTTTAAAATAATTTTTAATCAGTAATTTTGGACATAATTCACCTGAAAATGAAAGTGAAATTAATTCACAAATACCATCCTTATCTTCAAAATCAATTGGATCGTTATAGTTGTGCTGTTTGATCGTATAGTCGTCTGAAATCATCTTAATTTCTGGGAAAAAAAAGAGGTGGTTTTTAAAGGAGATTCCAACATGAAATTCACTAAAATTCAAAAAAAGCTGATCTGATTGGCCGGCTCGAGATTCGGCAACTTTTATTTTACGATTTACTAAAAACTAAATATATTAGAGAAAACAGTTATAAAGTAATTAAATCAACCAAACCACCACATTCCATTATGAATCCATTCAATCTTTTCATCATATCCAAATCTACCAAATTCTTTTAAAAATGGTAATGAATCATCACCTTTTTCTAAAGACCAAGATTGTTCATTTTTAAACCAATTAACTATAAATGTTTTAACATCTGTATCAGTATCAACAATTTCATTAGTTTTATCATCAATTGTATAAATATCATTTAAAAATAAACAAATTGAACCATTCTTATAATCAATGAAATCTATTTGATCATGATACATTTTATTATGCCATTTAATAAATTCAATTATTCTAATTAAATGTTTAATTAAAATTGTTTCATTATTAATTGAAATATTTGTAAATAATCTACCTATTTTAGTCATATTTGAAAACCCATCAGCAATAATAACAAATGATTCAAAATCATTATCATCATCAATTATTTTGAATCCAGATATATCATTTTTAAAATTATTTATATAATTTGGTAATACAGTATCAAATACCAATGTTTTATTTAAAAAAAATGGTGTTAATAATGAAACTGATCTTTGATTTGATTTAATTTTATCAAGGTTTGGTAAATATTTTAAATTTGTTAATTTTAATTGTGATTCATTATTTGATAAAAAACATTCATTTTTAAAAAATTTAAATTCTTTTGAAATTAATGATAATTCAAATTTATTTGATATAATTAAATCAAGATAATCATAAAATTGAAATCCAAATCTTTCATAATATGTACCAACACCTGAAATTAAACTCCAATAATAAATATTTTTACTTTGATCAATTTCTTTATTTATAAATTCACTAATTTTTAAATCATCATCTTGTTTACCTTTTAATTTATAATTTGGATTTTCATATTTTTTTATAATTTCTTTTACTAAATATTCAGCTAAACCTTTTCTTCTATAATCTGGATGTGTACATAAAGTACCAATAATTAAATTATAAACATTATTTAAATCAGTTTTATTAATTAATATTGAAAATGATGAAACTATTTTATTTGTTTTTAATTCCATTAAATATAATATTTCAACTTTTGAATTAATTAATTGTTTAAATGATTCTCTTGAAAAATCAGTTAATATATCATTTGGTACACCTGAATCAGTTCCATTAAATGATAAATTTATTAAATCTGCTATTTCTTTTGAAAATTTATTAGAATCTTGATGTTTAATTGCATATTCAGCTTTAATGATCATTTTCCTTAGTCTTGATAAGTATATCCCTAGTTTATATTAAATTCAACTATAAAGAGGACTTTACTTCATCTTTATATATTGCTTTCTTATCATCTCATCTCTCTGCCGTTTCTTCCTGAGGATATTGGAGATACTTGGATCCGTTTCTTCCTCCAGCAACTGATGCATGGGCTAAATTAAACTCGGTAGTTTATTTGATTACTAGTTTAGATATAAAAGTAAATTAATTTGTAAATATAAAGAAATGTAAAAGTAAGAACATAATTATACAACTACTGGACTTGATGATAGTCAAATCTATAGGTCATCCATACAACAAGTGAAGTAATAGGATAAGTAATACTTCTTGATAATGTATTGGTCGTCATATCTTTGAAGTTTTCTTTCTGTTATAGCATATCAAGGATCTTCTTTCTTGTTCACACAGCACAGAAGACGATGACTAAATTCATTTTCATGGGCTAAAGTAATATTAAAGTTGATATCATTAAAAAGACAGGAGCTAATTCACTTTATAATGTGGAGAAAGTGAATGGATTAACAGTTAATAATTTCCAAGTTACTAGTTCGAATATTCAACCAGTAATTAAAGATTATAACTCTTACCTTTCGAAAGCCAGAGATTATCAAGCTCAACTCCAATTTAGAAGAGAGAATAATGAAATTAAAACTTCAGATAACACATATACCGCATTTGATTTGAAAAAATTTAAAGATGATTTGAAACATGCTGATTTAAATTCATTGTCAATTTCAAGAGGTTTATTTTTTGATAGGTTGGGAGATTTGAGTATTTTCAAGGGGATTTTTCCCAGAACTTTAATTGATTCTTTGACTGTTTTCTTTAGTGCTTATATAGAAGCAAATAATATCAATTGGTCAGCAAGAAATCAAGATGCCATTACTGCTGGTTTATCTTCAAATTCAAGAGATGGTGCAACTTCTTACATGTCTCATAAAACGCATGGTACTGCTAAAAATGACAGTTCAACATTTCCAAAATTTAGTTTTCAACGCTGATTTATACTTTGGTTATGATAATATTCAAAACATCTCTTCAAACTCATGCGTTTGCTTTTGAAGTTCTTATGTCTGTTGTTAGGAGAAAACCAAGGAAATAATAATCCGATGATATACCAGATGACATGAAATTAATCGATATCGAACAACCAGTTCTATAATAATGATAAATTTAAAGATAGCAATAATGACCAAGTTCCACCCTTCATTAACCAACTTTCTGATGAAGATTGATCAGGACCCCATGAAAATGAAAAATCAATACACATCTATCAGAAGCCGATATTATCAATGTCAATTATGATACTGTTCTTAATCCATTTAAAAATTATTTAATTGATGGTGATACACATTTATCAGAAGATGATATTATCAATGTCAATATTAGTTAAATATTTTAGAAAATAGTTTTAATAGTGAAAAAACAAGTGTTTATCAATTGGTGCAGATAAAATTAGAACTAAACAGAAAGAGGGTGAATCTATCAAGGTATTTGCTGGGCAATTCTCTAGAATCATTGAGAGTGCTGAATCTTGGTCGGAATACATAGCTGCATTGTAAGTATCAAAAATCACAAACAAGCAACATAAATTGTGTCAAACGGAATCCAGGTTCGTATAGTTTTTTAAAATCAAATATGAATAAATATCATTGGAAATAATGGAGTTGCAAGTAAATGCTTTTCACTAAGGTCATGCTGTGAACTCAGCTTGCGCTTGATCTGGCTGCTAATTCAAGCTTCCATAACTCCTTGATGAATTTTGGAAAATTGATTCAAAAGAAGAAGTGACACTGATTTCAAAATGATTTTATTGCGTGTTCAAAAAGTTGTGTTAATTAAGCTTACGTAATCTCGACGCGTCGATGAGAGCCGCAGCCCCTTTGCGTCGATTTCAAAATTCCGAATTTAATTGATCGAAACATACTCTAAACATTTCCATTGAATTCTCCAAATAAACCTACATTTTTCACTTTAAAATATTTGGATGAACCTACTGTTATCTCATTTCTGTATTTCATTATCACATTCAATCATATTCACTGAGGTTTAAAACTAATTAGCCTGATTTGTTTCTGGAAATAAAATCAAATATAAAGCTAGGGAAAACAATAACAACAACAATTTGAATTAATTAATTGGATTTATTTTTAATAATTTTATGAGTTATCAACAGAGAAGACCAAGGGGTAGAGGAAGAGGTAAAGGTGGTGGCTATAACAATGGCTCTCCTTATTATAAGGATCCATCTCAAATTCAAAGACCTCCAACTTTTGTTCAAGAAGAAGAAGAATACAGTGAAAATTATAATTCTTATCCTCCTTCAAGTAGAGAAACTAATTATTCATATAATGATAGAAACAATTATTCATCACATTCTCGTCAATCAACTTCTCATTCAAGCCGTGGTGGTTATAAAGATGATTATGATAATTCTAATTCTAATAGAAGTTATAGCAGAAATAATAATAATAATAGATCATATGGTAATAACAACAATTATTATAACAACAATAATAATAATTCCAATTATAATAACAGGTATGGAAATAGCAATAGTTATAATGACAATAATAACTACAACAATTATGATGAAAATTATGATGAAAATTATAATAATGAGAATTATCAAAATGAAGGCAATGGATCTTATAATAATTATAACAACAATTATAATGATGGTTCATATTATAACAACAATTACAAAAGCAATAATGCTAATTCAAGAGTTGCATCATCATCTGGCTTACAATCTACTCCAAATTTTGAAGATGAAGATGAAGAAGAATACTATAATAATGATGATGACTATTATGAAGATTCATATAATAACTATCAGGAATCATCTTATAAACCAAAAAAGTCAACTTTTAAATTTAAAGAAATGCCAGTTCAATCAGCTCCAGGTTATATCTTTGGTGATGAAGATGAACAAGAAATCCAATCTGTTGTTAGTGATGCTAATACAGTTCCTTTAGGTAAAAAGAGAAATTGGATAAAGAAGAAAGTTGTTGAACCAGTTAAAGAAGAAAAAGAAGAAAAAGAAGAAGAGAAAAAGCCTGTTGAATCTACTCCTGAACCTGTTCAAGCTACTCCTGAATCTGTTGATACATCTGTTCATAATACTCCAAAGGTCTTATCTCCTAAAAGAACTAAAAAATCACGTTCTACTACCCCACAAGTTGAACGTTTCCAACAACAAGAAGTTTCACCTGCTCCTGTTAAAGAATCAATTACTCCAAAGTTACCTTCAAAAAAGCAGCCACGTTCAAAATCAAGATCTAACAGAGCTACTCCAGAGCCTGAAAATAATAATTTTAGAAAAGGAAGCAATAATAATCGTATCCCTAGAAGTCAAATGCTACAACGTCCTCCTGAAGATCCTGAAACATTAGAAATGGCTCAAGAACAACATCCACTTGAAGATTATCAACACAAAGAAGAAGAGCCTAAGAAACCAGTTGTTGAGAATCCTCCTGCAAAATTACCTCTTTCAAGTTCAGATGACTCTGATGAAGATACTGGTCTTAATTTAGCATATTTAGCTGCAATGAAACAAAAATCATCAACTTTTATTACACCAGGTCGTTATAATGAACATCAATATATGGCTGTTAATGGGGTTTCTACTGGTTTACCTGTTGATCAAAATTTAATTGATGCTAATAAGAAAAAGCAAGAATTAATTATTCCTGGGGCTGGAAAGAAAGGTAAGAAATATATATCACTGAGTAAAGATGGTACATTACAACAAACTTCAGTTAATAAAAGAAGAGGTTCAATGATTATTCAAACAATTCCTCATCCTCGTGTTCTTAAACCTGGTGAAAATCCATTAGATAAGAAACCTAAACCTAAACCAAAGAAAGATAAAGATGGTAATATAATTAAAGAAGAAGTTAAAGAAGAGCCTGTTGATGATTCTAAGAGAAAATGGGATCCAACTAGTGTTTGGAGACTTGGTACAGAAGGTGGTACAAAAGATGGTTATTGGCCTAAACCTGCATCATATGAATCATTAAAGAAACATATTCCTGAAATTTTTGATCATAGAAAGAAAATTGGTTCTTTTAATGAAAAATATGAAAAAGCTGCATATAAATTAAGAAATGAATTGGCTGAAGATTATTTAGATAATGTTAGAATTCAATCCAAAAGAAATAAACATCCATATTTGGCTCAAGAATATCATTTAAATGCATTAAAAGGTGCAATTGATGCAATTTATCTTAAAAAGAATATATTAATTTCATTTGATATTGAAGCTTGTGAATTTGATAATAGAGTCATTACAGAAATTGGTATTTCAATTTATGATCCAAGTAATCAAAGTTTAAGTGCAGTTCCAGATATTAAACAAGTTCACATTTTAGTTAGTGAATTTTATACAGTTGTTAATTGGAAATGGTTACCAAATAATAAAGATAAATTTTTAGGTGGATCCAGTTTATTTATGAATGCATTAGAATGTACAAAATTTTTACAACAATTAATTAATTATTATTATTATGAATTACCTTCAGTTGTTCCTGAATTAGATGGATGTATGTTTGTTGGTCATGGACCAAGTGGAGATTTACAATGGTTTAATGTAATGGGAGTTAAATTTCCTGAATGTGCTCAATTATTAGATACACAAAAATTTTGGCATTTATCTCATGGTAAATATGGTTGTTCATTATCAAGAATTTTAAGATATTTAGATATGTCACATGCATATATGCATAATGCTGGTAATGATTGTTATTATACATTATTATTAGCAATTCAATTAGCTGATCCACAAATTAGATTAATTAAAAGATTAGATGAATGGAATAGTTTATTAGAAGAAGATATGAATATTAATGGAAATAAACCAATGTCATATAAAGAAAGAACTGATAAATTAAGAGAGAAGAATGAAAGAAATAAAGCTAAGAAAGATGGATTATTTGAAGAAGATAGTGATGATATTACATTTACCCCAATTAAAGAAGGTTCAAAAGATACTACTACTAAGAATAATAATGGTGAACCACCAGCATCAAGTGAAAAGAAAAAGAAGAAAGAAAAGAAAGCCATTAGTTATGAAGTTGTTCCTTATGTTGAAATGAAAGATGCTAATGCAGCATTACTTTATTTCTTTGATCAAACTCATAAACCATTTGTTATTCCTGAAGCTGAAAAGAAAGAAGAAGAGTCTGAGGACGCTGATAAAGATAACACTAAAGCGGAATCCTCCTCCTCATCTGGTAATTCAGATGGGTTCAATTCTTAATTAAGCTATTTTATCTTAAACACATTTTATAACTTTATTTACAATAAAAGTTTTACTACAGTCATTGCTATAAAGATTTGCTACAGTCATTGCTAAATATTACTTTTGTTAATTTACTTTAACAAAAATATACACTTTTTATTTTTATTTTTTTAGTTCATTTACAAAATTTGTTTTAATTTTTTTTTCAAATTTTTTATGTATACTAAATATTTCTAATTTACTTCTTATATAGCTGAAAAATTAGAAGCTATTTTCATCTCAAAAACTAATTAAAATAAAATAAATCGTAAAACCCTGTTAAAACAAAATAGAGCCGCACAGCGACATCAAAAAAAAATTTTTTATAAGAATCAAATAATTTTTCAAATTTCTTAAAAACACCTTGTTCTTTTTGATTTTCTTTTAAAATCTATCAATCTTCAACTTGTCACCGATGGCTGGCTAATTCTTATTGATTTTTAATTGATTTGGATTAGTTCGTGTTCTTTTAACCGAGAGCTACAGTTCATCAGACATGATTGCACGTCGACGGCCTTTTTGGGTTTGAAGCTAGTATCAAGTCAACTTCTTTTAATGGACCTGTCCACCTTTCACGAGGTGTATTGATGGGATGATTTTAAGTAACAGGCTAACTTAACTGATACAGGGTTGCTCCGTCGAGGGATTGTATAATGATTGAAATTGAATTGATTCTTATTGTTTTGATTTTTTTCAGAGCAAGGCTTATTTCTGAATTCTCTTTTTTTTAAAAGAAAGAAGAATTTATATTTTACAATATATTTTTTTTGATTTTTTAAAAGATTGATTGAGTTCGTTATTAGGTTGGGTTGAATTGATTTCATGGCGGTATATTCCTAATCTCTGCGAAGTTCCTAGTTGAACTGTTATCGTTTGGGAAACAACCATACTGCATACATTTCTTTTTATATATTGATTTATAATTGTAGTTTTAGTAATATTGGTTTTATTTATTATTAATTTAAAACATTTGATTAATCAAAGATATAAATAAAAAAAAAAACATAATTGAAGTTATATATGAGAAACACGGTTAAACTAAAGTAGTTTAAGAAAGAGCTAGGAAGAAGGAAGAAGAAGTATAAAGAAAAAACATTACAGTAGTATGATATATGATGAAAAGAAGAGCTAAACTGAAATTCCATTGATATGTATGATCGTAACATAGCCTATATTGATTAAACCAATTAATTACATTTGAATGAAATATTGCTGAAAAAGTACGTATATAATAACATGATTGAATAAATTTAACTTAACAACAGCCAGATGAATTACCTATTTGAGCATTATCATCGACATTTAATTTATTTTCTTGAGGAGCAGCATCATCACCACCTTTCTCCAAAACTAATTCAGTTAATTTATAGAAAACTTCATTAACATTAATACCAGATTTAGCAGATGATTCTAAAAATGGTAAATTTAATTCTTGTGCTAATAATTCACCTTGTCTAGTTGAAACTTGTCTTGCTTGATCATCATCACATTTATTACCAACTAAGAATAATTGAGCATCATCTTTAGCATGTTGTTGAACAGTTTGGAACCAATTTTTAACGGAATCAAAGGAAGTTTCATCACAAACATCATAAACAATAATAATACCAGTAGCACCTCTATAATAGGCAGTTGTAATAGTTCTAAATCTTTCTTGACCAGCAGTATCCCAAACTTGTAATTTAATCTTTAAACCATTTATTTCAATTGTTTTAATTTTAAAATCAATACCAATTGTAGTTATAAAAGAAGGATTGAATTTATCATCAACAAATCTTAATAATAAACATGATTTACCAACACCGGAATCACCAACTAATAATAGTTTTAATGTTTTATCAAAAGTTTTTGGTCTACTCGCTGACATTTTTAGTAATATGTATGTATGGTTGTGTTATAGTAGTCGTATAATAAATTTAGAAAAAGATAAGGAAGGAAGTGGAGAGGCGATGCTTTTATAAATAATCTCTTGAACCTGTTCGAAGTTGAATTTAAATGGGATAAGGAGTCAGAGAAGAGTGGAATCGATGAATGGCGGACGGTGGAGAGACAGAGAAGAAGGGAGTTGTAAGGGTTTCAGGGCAATTTCAGGTATAGTAGGCTGGTGAGTTGTGACACGTCTGAGAAGAAATCGAAGTCGCATTGTGGTGAGTTACGTAAGCGGGCGGCGCGGCGGCGTGCGGCTGGCTGCGGCGCGGCGGCGAGGGCGGGTAACACACGTGACGGGTGTCACGTGCGCTGGAGGTCACGTGTGTGGTTTTTCATTTTTTCAGTGAGTCAACAAGAATTTAATGAACAACTGAACAGGTGAACACGATGAGCCTGTTCACAGTTCATCACATATCATCCACAACATCATGCCTACCATCGCAGTCGATAAAGAAGATTTATTCAACCTCTTGGGAAAAACTTATACCAACGAAGAATTCGATGAATTATGTTTTCAATTTGGTATCGAATTAGATGAAGATACAACTGAAGATGTTAAAGGAACTGATGAAAGACCTCAATATAAAATCGAAATCGGTGCTAATAGATATGATATGTTATGTATCGAAGGTATTGCTCAAGCTTTAAATGAATACTTGGGTAATGTTAAACCTCCTGTTTATAAATTATCTCCTTCAAAACCTAAATATTCTTTAACTATTAAAGAATCAACTTCTACAATTAGACCTTATGCTGCTGCTGCAATTTTAAGAAATATTAAATTTACTCAAAGATCATATGATTCATTCATTGCTTTACAAGATAAATTACATACTAATTTATGTAGAAATAGAACTTTAGTTGCAATGGGTACTCATGATTTAGATAAATTAAATGGTCCATTCTTTTATGATGCTTTACCTCCATCTCAAATTAAATTTGCTCCATTAAATCAAACTAAAGTTATGAATGGTACTGAAATGATGGAATTTTATGAAAATGATAAAAATTTAGGTAAATATTTATATATCATTAAAGATTCTCCTGTTTATCCAGTTATTTTAGATTCAGAAGGAACTGTTGGATCTATGCCACCAATTATTAATTCAAATCATTCAAAAATCACTTTAGAAACAACAAATGTCTTTTTAGATATTACAGGAACTGATAAAACTAAATTAGATATCGTTGTTAATACATTAGTTTCAATGTTTTCAAGATATTGTGATGAACCATTTACAATTGAACCTGTTGAAATTATTTCTGAACATAATGGTGAATCTAGAATTTGCCCAGATTTAACTCCAAGATTAATGTCTGCTCAAAAATCTTATATTAATTCATGTTTAGGTTTAGATTTATCATCTGATGAAATTTGTAAATTACTTACTAAAATGCAATTATCTGCAACTCCATCAAAAACTGATTCTGATTTAGTTGATGTTTATATTCCAATTACAAGACCAGATATTTTACATCAATGTGATATTATGGAAGATGTTGGTATTGCTTATGGTTATGATAATTTAACTAAATCAACCCCAAAGACTGCTTCAACTGTTGCACAAGCATTACCAATTAATAAAATTACTGATATTATTAGAACTACATCTGCTCAATCTGGTTGGTCTGAAGTTATGCCTTTAACTTTATGTTCTCATAATGAAAATTTTAAATTCTTAAAAAATAATGATGATTCATTAGCTGTTAAATTAGCTAATCCAAAAACTATTGAATATCAAGTTGTTAGAACTACTTTAATTCCAGGTATTTTAAAAACAATTAAAGAAAATAAAGATCATTCATTACCAATAAAAGTTTTTGAAGCTGGTGATATTGTCTTTAAAGATGATTCAGAAAGAGGTGCAAGTAATCAAAGAAATTGGTGTGCTGCTTATGCTGGTAAAACTTCAGGTTTTGAATTAGTTCAAGGTTTATTAGGTAAATTAATGCAAACTTTTAGAACAAATTGGTTAATTGATCCAAGTAAAGGTGAAAAAGGTTATTGGATTGAACAATCTGATGATAAAAAATTATTCTTCCCTGGTAGAGGTGCTAAAGTTTTCTATAGATCTAAAGATAATGGAAAACCTCAAGAAATTGGTTTTATTGGTGTCTTACATCCAGAAGTTGTTACTAATTTCGATATAAACTTTGCTGTTTCAGTTGTTGAAGTTAATGCTGAAGTTTTCTTGTAAAGAGATTGATTAATATTACCTTTTTGTTGTATATATTTATTTTCTTAATCTTTTTTTCATTTACCTTTCTTTCTTTATACATCATATCCCCTTGTTCATTATAGTACACTTCAGAGTTGTTGTTCTCATTTATAGCTAGCTTTTTTTTTTGTTGAAATTACTTTATAGTTCTACACTTTTTGATTATTTCATCACCTTAATTTACTTTTAGAGATTTCAAAACAATAAACTAACGCTGATTCTGTGAAATAGTATACAAAATGCAGAATAACTTTAAAAACAAACATTCAGATGTACAGGCAATATAGTAAAAAAAAGTGAAAAATAAAAATCAAATGAATAATAATAATTAAAAAAGAAATAAAGGGTGAAAGAAAAACACAAACATTATGAAGAATCTTTTAAAAAAAAATTATAAAAATAAATGAATGTTATGTAGTAATTTTAAAAAAAAGTAGTAAAGGGTTTTCAATTAAAAAATAAAAAGTTAACTATGCAGGAATATATAAGTAAAAATAAAAAAAAAACTAGAGTATAGGATTCCTACATTTAAATAAATACGCAGAAAAAAAACTAACCCAGAAATTAATAATGTAGCAATAAAAATTAAAAATGAATTTTTCAAAAAAAAAAAATTAAAAAGCAAGCAAATAATGAGATTGTAATAACATATGAATTAATTATGCAAATGTAAATTTAATATTTTTTTCATCTGTTGGAAATTCATCATCATCGCCATAATCTATAAATTTATCCTTATCGGTGGAAGTTGTTGTTGTTGTATTATCATTGTTATTGTTATCATCTTCAGAATCTTCTTCACTATCGGCTTCATAAGACATCTTGATATTTTCTTCTTTTGGAACATCGTATTCACCATAATCCAACTTATCTGAAGAAGAAGAATATCCATTTCTATCTTGTCTTTTATAAACAATAACTTTTTCAGCTTTTTCTAATTGAAGACTTGACGTCCTCCTTATTGGATGAAAATCTGGAGATTCTATATCATCATCATCATTATTATTACGTGTTTCAGCTATTGAACTCAAACCTTCAGTCAGAATTGGCATGCTGAATGAAATTCTAGTATTGTAATTATTTCTTTTAACTGGTGTAGCAGTAGCACTTGAATTGAGTGATGATATATCATCCTCAAGATCATCTAGTTTCTTAATTATATTTAGTTTAAATGAAGGTGTTCTTGGTTTTGGGCTTGAATTAGGTGGACTTGACATGCTATGTATTCTAAATGGTTTAATACCTTCAGTTTTTGGTGTTTGATTTGTATCAACTACATGAAGATTGAAAGCTCCAGATTTTTTTTCAGAACTTGAACCAGATGAAAAACTTCTATTTGTTGGTGTATAAACTTGTGGATGTTCCATAGCTAATATTGAATTTCTATCATGATCATCATATTCCAGATCTTCAGCATATTGATCTTCATTTAGATTTAAATTCAAAACTGGTGGTGAAGCAGCAGCTAATGATTCAGAAGCTGTTCTTTTTATAGATATTGGATGTGAAGCAGCAGATAGAGCAGGTGAAGGAGGAACATCAGGAGTAGTTTTCAAATGAAATTGTTTTAATGAACTAGCAGTACTTTTAGAACTTGAAGCAAGTGATGCACTTGAAGAACGGTTACTTTTCCCATTTGGAGAATGAAGTACATTATCATTATTTTTTTCTTCATTTTCCTTTTCTTTTTGTTCTTGTTCTTTTTGACCTTCTTCATACATTTCCCACCATTCTTTATTTTTATTACTTGCAGTTTTACCAAACCATTTTCCATACCAAGTTGATTTTCTCTTTGATTTTTTACTAATAGCTTTATCAGAAGCAGCAGCAGCTTCAAATTCACTAATTAATTTTCTTTGTCTTTCAGCAACTTCAGGATCAGGTTCATCAATTTCAATAAATTCTTCACTTAAAACTTCCCAATTTAACATTGTTAATAATTTTGGCATAACTTGTCTATATTCCATATGACCTTGAACATAATCAGAACAATTAAAATTTTCAACTTGTTTAATTGGTGATAAACCAGCAACAGTACTTAAACCACCTGATGTTGCTCTATATAAATAACCTAAAATCCAATCTTTTTTAGAATAACCATTAACAAATCTACCACTAACAATAGATTTAGCCAAAGCAATTTGATCATCTTTAACAACAAATGGTGCACCAAATAGATAAACATTTTCAATTAAGCCAAAATCACCAGTCTTAGCCAAATCTAATAAACAACTATAAATCAATCTTGCACCTAAACTAAAACCAACTAAAGTAATTGGTCTAACACCTAATCTTCTTCTTCTTAAAGTATCAGCTAAAACTAAACCAGCACTCCATGCTCTATCTAATGAAACATTCCAAGGATTATCTAAAAGATATGATAATTTGGCTAACATCATTGGTAATTGAATAGCAGACATTAAAGCAATTAAAATAGTACTACCTAAAATTTGTTGAATTGATTGAGTTAAAACTTCACTTGCTAGAATACCAATTGTTTGACCCATAGAAGTTAATAATTCAGGTTCCCATAATAAAGAATACAAATCACCCATAACAGGATCAACAGTTGAAAAAGGTAATCTAATATCATCTTTTGTACCACTCATCCAACCAGAAACAGTTAAAATTAAATTAACTCTACCATTATTATGTAAAGGTTTAAATTCAAAAGTTTTAACAGCACCAGCTCTGTTTTCCATACCATTTTTACCAATTCTCATACCTGTTAAAACACCACCAGTTGCAATTATAGCTGAACCACCTGTACCAGCTAAAAATCCTGAAGTACCTGTTATACCAATTGTTGTTAAACCAGCAGCAACACCAGCTCCAATAACAGGAGCTAATAAACCAGCAGATAAACCAATAACTAAACCACCTGCAGCAGTAGCTAAACCAATTTTAACCATTTTACGAGTTTTAAACTTCTTTTTATGTTCTTTTAAAATTGAAGCTTCATTTAATCTTTGTTCGTTATGTAACATAGCCATTGATTCATCAACTTCTAAAGAATCAGTAATTCTTCTTTCAAATTGAAATAATTCAATTTCTGTAATCCCGATTGATTTTCCAAAATTAATTAATAAAGTTCTTGATCTTGAATCATAAATAGAAGATTCTAAAAGAATTAAAAATAAATCACAAATTAAAGTCCATCTAACATCAATTTTTAATTTTTCTTTTGATGAATCATTTTCATTAACATCAATCATTGTAATATCAGCTTCTTTTAATTCATTTAAATTTTTAAATTCATTTGAAATAGTTAAATTAGTATCTAACCAATCAATAAAATCAGATGCTTCAACACCATGACAACTTAAAACTTCAATCATTTCACGTTCTTTAACTTCATTTATACCTAAATGATCATATAATAAATTCATTACATCCATTGACCATTTAGTAAAGGATTTTTGAGCTTTTGATAATTTTTCCATAATTTTAACAGAACCTGAACCTCTAATACTAGCTAATTCTTCATGTAATTTAACAATAGTTAATTTAACTAAGGCAGCATATGCAATTTTTTGAGAATCATCAAGCATAGATTTCATTGAAGATAATTGATTTTCAGGAGTCATATCATCATCATCATTATGATCACTATCAAAAGAATATATATCACCTTCTTGATCATTACCTGAACTAAATGATTGAGTAGATTCATGTAATTTACGTAAATTTGAATTTTCATTTTTAAACAAATATTGAAATTGTTGATCCATTTCATTATATTTAATAGCTTGTTCTTCACCTGCTATTCTAGTATAACCAGTATCTAATTCTGAATTGACAGTTGATGTTTGAGGAGGAACAGGAGATTTACTTGAAAATGAATTTTTAAATTTATTAATCATACCATGACTATGCCTTCTATCATCTCTTTCTATTCTTGAAGCCATATTTCCATCATTTAAATTATCATGAGAATTATAAATAAATGAATCTATTTTTTCTCCTTTAATGTTATATATATCAGGTAAATCAAGTTGAGTATTCATATCTTTCCAACCTTCATCATCAGAATCAGAATCCGAAGAAGTTGAAACAGGAGCAGTTGTGACAGATTCTCTAATAGCAGTGTTATCATGTAATTCAGTTTGTTCAGAGACATTACTAGATTCAGAATCAACACGTTGTTTCAAATCATCTTGTTGTTGTTGAACCTTGTTTAAATCATGGGATAATATTGTAACAGACTCTCTTTTAGTATATCTTGAAGTATTTATATGGAATTCGACTATATCATCTAAGTCATCTTGATTATTGTTGTTATTATTATTAGCTGTGTTTTTGTTATTATTTATATTTCTAAATTCATCTATATTTAGTTGTTTAGAGTTGGGTATGTCATCTATTGTTGTGGGCAGGCTGTTCTGGATAGGAGCTCTGCGTCCATCCTTCAAGATTCTGTCTCTTTTCATGGCAGACCTCATCTTTGGAGCAGTGTGAAGAGCAGGAGGAGGTAGGGCAAAAGAGGTGTTTTAATGGTGTTTGTAAGGCAGATGTTACGGTGTTTTTATTATTAGCGCTCGCTGTCAACAATTAACACAGTACAAAGTACAAAGTGACAGTGACAGTGACAGGGCCCACTATTGGCTGGTCTGTGGAGATTAGAGGGTTGGATGGGTGTTATTGGGTGGTACTGGTTATCTACTGGGGAGTTGTTACACTGGAAAAGGGTGAATTTTGACAGAATTAATTAAAAGATTAAGAGTATACATTAAATTTATTAAACTTATTTAAATAATCTATTCTTCGTCTTCAGATTCATCATCACCAGCAACATTGTAGAATTGTAATTGATATTCATTTTGTTTAACTGAGACAAATCTAATCCAATCTCTAATTTGGTTCTTCTTTAAATATCTTTTAGATAAATATTTTAAGTATTTACCACTGAATTTAGCTGATGAAACAACAACAACTTTAGTAGCACCTTCTTGTTTAACAGTAATAGCATCACCTAATTGACCTGGAGTACCATCAACTTTGATATGTTCAACTAAGTATTTAACATATGCAGCTGGGTCGAAAACACCATTTTCAGTTGGTTGAGAACAATCAACAGTGAATTTTTTAGTACCTTTGGTAGATTTTTTAGTCTTTAATAGTTATAATTAGTTAGTTTATATTATTGATTCATTTAAATAAGATAATGAATTATGTTTTAAATTAAAGTGACATTCAGAATCAAGACAATCAATCACAAGAGAAGAGAAATCAAAAATCATTTTTTACAACTTAATACATTCATTACTAATTAAAAAGTCATTACGATAATCACATATATACTAGATCATTCCTGTATTCAAATCAAATGCCATTAAAAAACATAAATTAATAATATGAATTTCAATCCAGTGTTGATACAAATAACAAGGTAAAGATCTAGGTTAAACATGACTACCCCATAATAACAATTAACTAATAATAAAATATAATCAAAGTTATATAATTAGGTAATTAGGAGAATTTCACTATCAACCAAATCTAAAATAAATAAAATCTGTTTTTATTATATTCTTTCTTTTGTTAAGTCCCTTATTTGATTCTAAGTTGAACAGTTAATTTTGAAACATAATGTAGTTATTGAATATTGTAATCTAAACATACGATTGGAGCCATTTTTGTAATATATAAGGATGATTTCAAAAGAAGTCTTTCAAAAGTAGTAATATAGAAATTCTGAAAAAAAAATTCTAAAGTGCACTGAGCGGTGTGATACTCGGACAGAATCCGGTAATGCTCTGTAACCCGGACAGGGCAAGAAACCCTCACCAACAGCACGTGACACGTTTTCAAAGCTGTTTAGGGGTGTACATAACCAAGCTGTACCTTAGTACCTTAGCTTTTAAATAAGCAATTCTACATGGTAGCATGCATAGCAACAACATCAAATTTATATTTGGGCTCTCTTTGTTACAGTACTTAAACTGTTAAATAATGTAAAATTAAAGAATGAACTATTAATAATTAGGATGTATGGAAAGATCAAAAAGCAAAATACAAATAATACAAATAAATACAAAAAGAGATTTTAAAAGGTGAAAAGAAATACATATGTATATAATAAAAACAGAATATTAAACGAAAATTAATACAAATTAAACAAAAGACAAATTATTAATATATTGAAATAGAACTTGAATCATATAAATCATATAAATCAATTAATCAATTAATCATTTTATAAACCAACAGCCATTAAAGTACTAACAATTAAACCATAAATGAATATCTTTAATTTAGTTTTACCATTATCATTACAATTAATAAAATGATTAGGTTGACCAGCTATACCAGTACTAGTACTAATTGAACTATCAGCATTATCATTCCAATCGGAGTTTGATGTAATTCCAGTAACTGAATGAATAGATCCAGTTGTTAAAGTACTAACTGAATCTCCACTTGTTAAACTAATTATAATATCACTATCACTATTTGCTGATGCTGCTGAAGTACCACTTGCTGTTGTTGCTGATGATACACTTTCTTCTGATGCTATTGCTGATGTATCTGAAGTAATTTGACTTATATTTGTCGTAACTGCATTATTACCAGTAGATACTGAAGATATTGATGATGATGTTATTGCAGAAGAAATATCTGTAAATGTTGTGATTGCTTGTAAATTATTGTAAAAACCAGTTGAAGTTGTAGACATATTATATTAATGAATGAATGAAATGAAATGAAATGAAAACTAAACGAATGAAATGCAGTATCAATGCCAGGATTGCAAGCAATCTAAATGATTTAGTTAATTAAGAAGAGAGTAATGATGAAGTGGAACCCATTAATCACGGGAAATAAAGGATATTTATACAATCAAAGAAATGAAATTATTTTATAAACACGTAAAAGTTGATAATGATCTCATAGCTCTCATTATATGCATCAAAATTACCAATTTGGAAATACCACCAATTGAGAAGATTAATAGATTATTCTTTACTCTCCGTGTACCTAATACCTGCTGCTACCACTAATACCCCCACTATAACTGTTACTTACTTTAATTATATCTTATCTCAATCACTTACAAGTTGACAGACTTTCATGAATTCTGTAAAACGAGAAAGAGTGAATTAGGTAGCCAAGCTGTACAACAGTACAACCGAACTACCGAGGAACCCACAAAACCACCAAAAACAGTGATTTGTTGGTTTGATTCCTATTAATTTCTGCTTCAACTTTGGTGAAATTATTATGAAATGGAAGTCATGAAGCTTGCTTAGGGATTTGATTGGACATGACAAAACTATATATAGAAAGGTATATATAGCCAATATATTTACTATGCCCCTGGTACCTTACGTAGTGGTGCCTGGCAGTAGCAAGGCGGCCTCTTTTTCTTCTTCCGAGTTTATATGAATTCCAATGCAATATTCCTAGAAAACTACGTAATCATGATAACTAGCTGGTAATACTGGTATAGTATTTACTTTTAATTGCAACTTTCGGGTTCAAGTTCAAGTTAATTATTCAACTGTAAAATAGTTAAAAAATAGTTAAGTAGTTGTTTAGCTAGTAGTACGTATGACTAATATCAAAAAATCTCAATTACATGGAATTTATATACTCTAACAAATTTGCTAACCCAAATTTAAGATCTTTTTCACTATTACCAAATCCAATTCTTAAATAACCAGGACAATCAAATGTTTCACCAGGAACAACCAAAGTTTTATAAATTGACATCATATCTTTAGCTAACTTTAAAGTATCATTATTATTACAATTATTAATTTTAATAAAAGTAGTTGTACCAGATTTAGGTTTAATATAATCAACTTTACCATTTGAATCAATTATAAATTTATTTAAAATTTTTAAATTTCTTTGACATAATTCATAATTTCTATTCAAAATAAATTTTTTATTAATTAATGCAAATTGTGAAATTAAATCATCAATCATTGAAATTGAAATCATATTAAAATCACGTTTTGATAATGCATCATTTATAAAATTCATATCTTTAGAAACTATCCAACCTAATCTAATACCAGCTAATGAAAATGCTTTTGACATTGATGAAGTTGAAATACCTTTATCATATAATTCAACAATTGATTTTGGTATTTCATCATTGTGATCAATTGAATGAAATAATGGTCTATAAACTTCATCACATAAAACATAAGCATCAACAGATTTAGCAATATTAACAATTTCAATTAATTTATCATTTGTAATAATTTGTCCAGTTGGATTATTTGGATTATTAATTACAATTAATTTAGTATTAACTCTAATCATTGATTTTAATTTATTAATATTAATTATAAAACCTTCATCAAATTTTAATTCTAATGTATCAACTACACCACCAAACATTTTAGGAACAGAAATTAATTGTTCATAAATTGGTGTAATAACAATTATATGATCATTTGGTTCAATTAATGAATAAAATGTTAAAAAATTTGCTCCAATTGCACCATTTGTAATAATAACTTGATTTAAATTAATTTCATTATTATATAAATCATTTGAAATTATCGTTCTTAATTCAGGTGATCCTTGAATAAATGAATAAGATAATCTTAAATTATATAATTTTGTTAAATCAAATTTATTACCTGATAATTGTTCAATTTCATTAATTGTTAATGAATAACAACATGTTTCACCTAAATTATAAACAGCTTCTTCTTCATATGTATTCATGAATTGTTCTAGTTTAAAAGGAGGTTGATTGACCATCTTTGATTAGATTCTGATTTATGTAGTTTTAAAAATGTTGTGGGGAAGGAGTAAACTGACTCTCTGATAATGACTCTGATTTTCTTATCACCAAATTCGGCTATAACGTCGGCAAAACAGTTTTCAATCCCACTTTGCTGTTTACCATCCCATCCATCCCAATGTTCAACAACTATTCATCCACTCTTTCTCCAAAAAACCCACAACAATTAAACTGGTCACTTTCTGGGTCTTTCTCCCCTCCATTCCACTTACCCTTTAATTGTATAGATGACTTTCAACACTTTCAACGTCTGCTCAACAATCCCACGGTCCCACCAGAAAGCGTGGGAAAGTGGGATGCTCTCCAGACGGGATCGAAACGTGGGATGAAAACACCAACTGAAGTTGAAAAACACTACAAAACACAACTACTTTTCCAACTTTTCCAACTTTTCCTAAGATACAACACTTTATCAATTCCTTTAATCGCAGTACACTCTCTCCAAACACCACCTGTAATCCTCTCTCTCTCTCTCTCTCATTACACTCTCCTTTTCTCTGATTCGTAAATCAAATGAGCCGCACTTTCTCCACATTTATTTAAAGATCCTCCGAGTTATTTCAACAACTACGGCCACTTAAATACAATTCCATATCCTATATTTTTCTTCTTCTTACAGTATAAAGTCATAGTCAAAAAAGAACACTGCAAAAATGTTGAGAACTGAAGTTAAAAAATTGATTCATAACTCTTTCACAAGATTTTCAAAACTTCAAAATCCATCAAATGCTAAAGTTGCTCAACTTATATCAACTAGATTAAATCATACTCAATCTTATAAAGAAAAACCAAACAATAATAATAAATCAATAAACTCATTCTTACTATTGTCAGCTATAGGTATTGCAACTGCAGCTACATCACTTGTATTTAATTCATCAACAATTTTAAATGATTCAAATACTAATAATAAAACAAATAAAATTTCAGTTGAAGAATTAATTAAACATGATACAGCAGATGATTGTTGGATTGTTGTTAATGGACAAGTCTATGATTTCACTGATTTCATTGCTCATCATCCAGGTGGTAGATTTCCATTACTTAGAAATGCTGGTCATGATGCATCTGAAATTTTTAATAAATTACATCCATTAGGTACAATTGAATTAAATTTACCAAAGGATAAACATCTAGGTGAAATTGATGGTGATGCTCCAGTCATTGAAGAAGAAATGGATGAATTTGAATATATTAGACAAGAAAATATAGCTAATTTACCTCCTTTAGGTTTATTAACAAATGTTCATGATTTTGAACATGTTGCTAAAAATATTTTAACTAAAGCTGCTTGGGGTTATTATAGTTCTGGTTCTGATGATGAAATCTCTTTAAGAGAAAATCATTATGCTTATCAAAGAATTTATTTTAGACCAAGAATTTTAGTTGATGTTAAAAATATTGATACTTCAACAACTTTATTAGGTACAAAATGTTCTGTTCCATTCTATGTTACTGCTACTGCTTTAGCTAAATTAGGTCATCCTGATGGTGAATGTTCAATTGCAAGAGGTGCTGGTAAAGAAGGTGTTATTCAAATGCTATCAACTTTATCTTCTTGTTCAATTGAAGAAGTTGCGGAAGCTAGAATTCCAGGTGCAACTCAATGGTTTCAATTATATGTTAATGAAGATAGAGAAAAAACAAAAGATTTAATTAATAGAGCTGAAAAAGCTGGTATGAAAGCTATATTTTTAACTGTTGATGCTCCTTCTTTAGGTAATAGAGAAAAAGATAAAAAAGCTAAAGCTGCTACAATACCTGATGTTGGTGTTGCTGATGATGCTGCTACTGATCAAGGTAGTTCAAGAGCTTTATCAACTTTTATTGATGCTTCTTTAACTTGGAAAGATGTTGCTTGGATTAGACAACAAACTAAATTACCTTTATTAATTAAAGGTATTCAAAGAATTGAAGATGTTTTATTAGCAATTGATAATGGATGTCAAGGTGTCGTTTTATCAAATCATGGTGGTAGACAATTAGATACTGCTCCTCCTCCAGTTGAATTATTAGCTGAAGTTGTTCCACAATTAAAAGCAATGGGTAAGTTAAAACCTGATTTTGAAATTTTCCTTGATGGTGGTGTTAGAAGAGCAAGTGATGTTTTAAAAGCTGTTGCAATTGGTGGTAAAAATGTTAAAGTTGGTGTTGGTATCGGTAGACCATTCTTATATGCTAATTCAGGTTATGGTGAAGCTGGTGTTAGAAAATTAATTCAAATTTTAAAAGAAGAAATGATGCTTGATATGAGATCTTTAGGTGTTAGAAGTATTGATGAATTAGATGAAACTTTCATTGATACAAGACGTTTAATTGGTAGAGATGCTCGTGATATGTTGTATAATAAGGTTTATGCTCCTCTGGAGACTGTTAAGTTTTCAAATCATGATCCTGATGATTCTTGATGAATTAATCAAGACATGATATTAAAATATTATTATTATTTATGTATAGATAGACTTTCGTTCATTTTTTTATTTCCCTCTATATTATTATTTATTTACATTTTATTATTCGTTTACATTATTATTCCTTCGTTTTCTTTTTTTCATCGGTTATACTGAAAAAAGGGTATATACTTATTCAAAGAGAATTATCAAAATACAATTTAATAAGTAAAGTAATATACAAAACACAAACACAAACACATAAAAAACAAATCAATCCATTATCTTAGTAGGTGGATTAGGATTTGGATTTTCTTCAACAGGTGGAGCAATTTGATCTTCTTCTTCATCAAAACCATCTCTTGCAAGATCATCAATTTTAACAACATCATTTTCAACAAGTAACGAATCTATTAATAATTGATTCTTTAACCAATGATATTTCTTTGATTTACTTAATTCAGTATATTCATCTTGTAATGCTTGATGTAATGTAAGTTGTTTTCTATAATATTGATCTAATCTATCATGATATTCTCTTAATCTATCCATAGGTAAAGTATCAACGAAATTTGGAGTTAATTCTAATAATCCATCATTAGCTTCAACTTCTAAATCCATTGTCTTTTTAGAATAATCTTCTAAAATTTCTTTTGTACCATGATATATACCTTTTCTCATTGTTGGATTAACTTTAATTTTTTTAACACCATAATATTCACCAAATTGATCATCACCAATATTTGGTTTTTCAGGATCTTTTTTATGTCTATAATAAGCATTTGTTAAATCATGATATTTATTAATTAATTGAATATTATCAATATGAATTTTATCAGATTCATAAATTGGTATATCTTTTTTTAAATCAAATTCATTAAAATTATCAAAATATTCATTTTTTCTAGCATTATTTCTATTCATTATATCATATGCATCAATTAAATTGTTTGATTCAATATCATGAACAGTTTTTAAATGTTTTAACAGTGCATCTGATCTTGTAAATGATTTTAAACATTCAGGTATTATACAATAAAAAGGTTTTTCACCAGTATGAGTTCTAATATGAGATATTAAAGCAAATCTACTATGTTGTAAAGTACCTTTTCTAGCACATTTTTCCCATTTACAAACATATTCAGCACCAAATGTAGTCTTTTTTGATGATACATGTTCTTTTGTTATATGTTGAACTAAATCATCTAATTCTTTAAATTTCAGAAAACAATTATTCCATCTGCAATATGTATCACCATGACTTTCATCATCAAAATCTGCTAGATCTTCATTATTAAAGAAATTTTCATGTTCCATTTTATCAAATTGAACTTCTAATTCATCATCTGTTACTTTAGTTCTTGATAACTTTGGTGTCTGTGTCATATGTTCAGGTATTGGGAAGTGGAACACCACCGACTCCTCGTCAGCTTCGAATTGTTGCAGATTCATAGTATCTTGAGTGTAATTGTTGTAGATATAAGAGGCAAACACACGTCGTCCCCATCATCCTATCGTTGTTGTTTGTCTTTAAAATTCGTTTGATATTTTCTGTCACGTGTCTGCTGGTCACGTGCCGCGAAATTCGATTTTAATTTTTCATTTTCTTCAACTGTTCAAAGATAAATAGTCATCGTGTTAAGATTCACTTATTCCTACTGTAAATACTCTATACCCATCCATATTCCCCTTCCTTTACCCGGAATCCATCACATCATGTCTGAATTACAATTATCTATCCTTAAAACTTTGGGTGCAAAAGGTTCAATACCTGATTCAAGTAAAGAATTTCCAAATGTTGAATCTCAAACAGTGTTGGCAGCTTTAAACTCATTAGCTGCAAGAGCTATGATTACTTATAAAACAAAAGATGCTGAAATCTACACATTAACATCTGAAGCCAAAGATATCGTTGAAAATGGTTCTCATGAATATAGATTACTAGAAAAAGTTTTAGAAAGTTTACAAGGTTTAAAAATTTCTGAAGTTGATAGTATTATGGGTAAGAATGGTAAAGTTGCTCAAGGTAGAGCTTTCAAAAATGGTTGGATTAGTAAAGATGGCGATAAATTAGTTGCTAAAGTTAAAGATGATTCAAAAGTTGAAGATACTACTGCTGATCAATTAAAAAAAATTCAATCAACTGGTTTATTAGATAATCAAAAAGATTTAAATGAATTGAAAAAAAGAAAATTAGTTGTTCAATCTAAAGTTTACACTTATTCCATTGAAAAAGGTTCAGAATTTGCTTTAGAAATTAAACAATTAGAAACTGATATTACTTCAGAAATGATTGCAACTGGATCATGGGCTAAAGCTACTTTCAAACCATATAATTTCAATTCTGAAGGTGTGCTTCCACCTTCAGGTGCTTTACATCCTTTAAACAAAGTTAGAGAAGAATTTAGACAAATTTTCTTTTCAATGGGTTTCACAGAAATGCCAACTAATCAATATGTTGAATCAGGTTTTTGGAATTTCGATGCTTTATATGTTCCACAACAACATCCAGCTAGAGATTTACAAGATACTTTCTTCTTAAAAGATCCAGCAATGGCTAAAGAACCTGAAGATAAAGTGTATTGGGATAACATTAAAAAAGTTCATCAAGATGGTGCTTATGGTTCAATTGGTTATAGATATCCATGGAAAGGTCCAGAATCTTTAAAAACAGTTTTAAGAACTCATACAACTGCAGTCTCTGCATACATGTTAAAAAAATTAGCTGATGATCCAAAACCAGCTAGATATTTTTCAATTGATAGAGTTTTCAGAAATGAAGCTGTTGATGCAACACATTTAGCTGAATTCCATCAAGTTGAAGGTGTCTTTGCTGATTATAATTTAACTTTAGGTGATTTAATTGGTTTCTTAGAACAATTCTTTACTAAGATGGGTGTTCATGGTTGTAGATTTAAACCAACTTATAATCCATATACTGAACCTTCATTAGAAATTTATGCTTGGCATAATGGTTTAAATAAATGGGTTGAAATTGGTAATTCTGGTATGTTCAGACCTGAAATGTTAGAACCAATGGGATTACCTAAAGATATGAGAGTTTTAGGTTGGGGTTTATCATTAGAAAGACCAACTATGATTAAATATGGTGTTTCAAACATTAGAGAGTTATTAGGTCATAAAGTTAACTTAGATTTCATTGAAAGTAATCCAGCTGCTAGATTAGATCAAGATATTTTTTAAAAGAGCAATAATTTAAATTCATTGGCTAGTTTTCCATATATGAACTTTTGTTATTTCTTCTTCATCTCATTTTTTATATTTTACACATGTGTTATATTTAACTTTATTTTAGATTCAAGCTTTTAGTTTTTTTTATACTCTTGTAATACAGTATTTATACTCCCTTCTTCTTATTCCTTGTTTATGTTTTTCCCCTTTCTTTATTTAATATATTGTTTTACGGTAGAGAGAAGTTATGATCGATCGAATTAATTTCTGGTGGCAAATTCTCACAATTTTTTAATTTTTGAAGTACTTTCCATTAAATTCAATTAATGACTAGTGGATCACCTACAGATGATCAAATAGTTAGTCAGAGGGAATCTGTTATTGAAAAATTCAACAAGATTAGCCAATATCCTGATGTTGTTTCATTGGCAACTCTAGCTACTCTTGTCCCTAAAAATGAATTAACATTTGACTTTCAATTATTGAAAAGAGACTCCGTCAATATTATAACATATGAATCCTTACATCAGGCAATGATTCTATTTTATGACCTTGCTGTTGGTAATAGAAGTTTGATCGTTTTATGGATTAGTTGTTTACACTCTGTTCCTCCTTTTGAGTATATTTATCTTCCATATTCTAAAATTTTCTCATGCCCACATCCTTTACCATTTGATGGATTTATTCCTGGTTTTTCTACTCCAAAAAGTAAACATAACGCTTATTCAAGTACACTTGATAAACTTCAATTTGAGAAACTTATTCTAGAAAGTGCACAAGATTCAGATGCAGTTATTATTACTAATTATTGTGATAGATTAAGAACTATTTTAGATAGTATAGATGATTCAAAAGAATCAGAACCAAATTTGGACAAATTGTTTAAATTGTTTACCATATTGTATTGCAGCCAAAAGTTACGTATCCTTCGAATCCCTTATGTTGAAGGTGATGAATCAAATTCAGAAAAAGAAAAAATTGAAGAAAGTCATAAGAAGAAAGTTAAACCTGCATCGGAGGATCATATTCAAGATGTTATTAAAGCTGTTTTTCTTGATAAGATTAAACATATCATTAATTTTTTGATTGAACAATCTGATGATTTGAATAAAGATCTTACACTTGTGTGTGAGAAGGAGTTCGAGTTTTCCAGTTTAAATAATGAGAAATTACGTGCAATCAAACCTGGTTTCATCTTTGGTTTAAAAGAGAAAAGTGAATTTGAAATAGATAATCAACCTGTTATTACAGTTTTACCATTGGAAGTTAAACTTCCTTTTATTCATGGCTTTGATGGGGTGGTTACTCCTGCTGAAAAGATCATAATGAGACAAATTTTTGCACAGTCATTAAGAGCATGTTCATCTACAACTGGGATATTTGATCTACAAACATTTTATTCTCTTAAGTTTCATCATAAAATTCTAAATTTAGTTCTCGAAAAAAAGGTACAATTTTCATCGGCAAACCATTCGATAACTTCAAATTTATTCTTGTCACTGGCTAGCCATGTATTATCGATTACCGATTTTCATATGAAAGAAATGAATAAAGAACATTTTACAGTTAGTAGTTATATGAAATACTTGAATGCTATATTTTCATCTCATTGTTTTAATCTTAGAAATAATATATATAGCAGAACTAGATCAGGAGGTAGTGATTCATCTGCTCCGCCGACTCCCTCAGCTTCAAAAGGACATTCCAAAAATGACAAGAAACCCGATAGAACATATTCATCTTCACACTCCAACTCAAGTGATACTAGTAGATTTGAAAGTAAGCCAGATAACGATGATCAAATAATGGAAGACAATGTTGAAGGTATATTAGCTACAAGTGCAAATGATTCAGTTATAAAGCTTAGAGATATAGACATCATACAAGATACTAAAGGTCATCATATGAATATGGTTTTAGGAATGCCAATTTCGGTGTTACTTAATCACGAAGGTTTTCTTTGCACTTTAAATTACTATCATAGTGATCAGCTTATCGAATCAGATCCATATATCGCAATTAAAATTCCTGATAAACAATATTTCACGGAATTTTTGGATGAGAATCCATTGGAGTTTGAATCATTTGAAGATCTAGTTTTTTATACAGAAAGTTCAGCAGATACAGAGTTACAGACATTGAAGAAACTAGCTAATTATAATCTCAATCATCCAGAAGATAAGATTCACTTTGCTGCTCCTATATGTTCGGGTTCCCTCAATTTGACCTTTGTTGATAATGAAAGCTACCTAAGAAATTTAAATGCTAATTTTATTGGAATTGAATACTTACCATTTAGACATCCAAAAATAACATTAGAGTTCCAAACTGTTTTAGTTGAAATCGAAAGATTATTTAAAGCTGGCTTTATTCTCCAAGATCTTAGACCTTGGAACATAATGTATGATTCTTCCACTAAAACAAGCCACTTGATAGATTTTGAGCAAGTAGAGGTTCGCTGTGAAAATGATACTATTGCTGGAATTCTTGATTCAATTATTCAAAAGTTTCCAAATTGGGAGTTAGAGATGAAGTATTATAGTTATTAAAGTTGTTTCATAATGCCTTTTGCTTTTAATTGATTTAATTGTTGTTGCTCAATTGTTTAATTGTTGCTCAATTGTTTAAGTTTTTGTTTTTCTTTGTTATTACTCTTTGCTATATTTACGTATATTATTTTTAAAAAATCATTGTACAACTAATGAGAAACATTTCTCGCATTTAAACCAAAAGTATAGAATTAAAAGAAATTACATGTAATGATTAAACAAATTAATTACAACAAGAAATCCAAAAAAAATCCAAAAAATCTAAAAAATCCAAACCAAAAAAATATCAAATTTCATGAATACTTCAAAAGTAAATAAATCACCAAACTCTTTCCAAAACATTTTTCATTATGGATCTATCTGGATTAGGAAGTATAACCCATAAAACCGCAGTACCAAAGAATAAAGCAATGAAAAATGGCATAACAACATAAACACCAACATGTTGAGAAGTTAAACCAACAATAAATGGAAAAATGGCACCACCAGAAGACCCAAATGCTGTTACAATAGTTAAAGAAATGAATTGTATTTTACGTGGTAAAATTCTAGTTAAAACAGACATTAATAATGGAAAACAAGGGCCAACAAAAAAACCATTAAGTATAATAAAAACAACATCTGCAGCTAAAACATTAACACACCAAGCAAGAATTGCAAAGATAATTGATAACCAAATAAAAACAAATGTAGCACGTTTTGCACCAAAATATTTAAATGATATTGGTGATAAAACTAATCTTCCAATAGTCATACCTCCCCAAAAAGCTGAAGAAACAGCAGATATTGAAGATTTGCCACCTCTATAGTTTTGTAAAAATGTAACAATCCAACCACCCATACTAACTTCTGCGCCTTGATAAAAGAAAACAAAAAATGCAGCTAACCAAGTCTTAACATCTCTAAGAGCTGCTTGCGTGTTACCTTTAGGTATAACTGGTTCCCCAGTCACTTCCTTTGAATCATCATCGTTAATATTGCTTGGAGAAGGTGGTTCATATGTATCCCATGGCTTTAAATCTTCATTGCAATGTGCAAATGCAAGCCAACAGTTAATAAAGTTAAAAACGGCCAATCCTAATAAAAGAAAATAACAGTAACTCCATTTAATACCATGTTCAATGAAACCATAGGTAAATATAATTGGGGTTAGGGTTGCACCAATTCCATAAAACGAGTGGTATAGTCCAAAATAAAGAGATGAATTTTGAAATTTGCTAATGTAAATATTATGATTACTCATATTAATCGCATTACCAAAACCACCAAATCCAAAACCAACAACAACTAATTCAAAATTTGAGCCAGGACCAATTAAAGCAAACATAACTATATGAAACAAAGAACCGAAAGTTAATAATTGTCTTCTAGTCATCCATGATTCTAATTTATGAGCAAAAACAGCAACTAATATAAAACCAAGTGCTTCAGACATCCAAAGTAATGAAACAATTGTATAATTAATATTAAAAGATTTCTCCATATAACCAATCAATGCACCTGGTGAAGCATCTAGTGCTCCTGCTGTAAAGATCCAACATAAAATAGAGATTAATCTCCAATGGCCTCTTGGAGGATTACTCAAAGTCATTCCTTGTAGTGTTTCATCATCTTCTATAATGGAATGTTCATCTGGAGTAGCTATAGCATCTTGAGTGAGAGTCTCCCCAACTAATGAAGGTTCTTGAGGTAATTGATCTTGTTTATTCAGGTTTCTTCTATAAGGAATAGTTTGGTTGTTGTTGTCTTGTAATTTAACTTGGTTTTCTTTGATACTGCTGACTTCAGCTTTCAGACTATCTATTTGGATCAAAGGAGGTGTGTATGGTTTCTCTGAGTTATTGTCTTCATGTTGATTTATTTCACTGAGAGCTTCAGATGGTTGTTCAGAGCTCTTCAGCATTGTGGATATAAGAAGGAAGAAGCGTCATATGGTAAGATTTTGTACAATTTTTAGGGATTAAAGATTAAAAGTTGAAAATTCCGCCGTAAATATTTTCGGTTCAACTTTCGCAATTTGTTTACCTTTACGACTACCTACCCTTGATTCCTTGATTCCTTGAGAATTATCCATCATTGGAACAACTAATCGAAAACCAAAAGTATAGAAATCTATTAAAGAACACCTACAGTATTACGTATATCCCAAGTTACATGTAATGATTAGTAACACGAAAACAAACAACAACAAGAAATCCAAAAAATCCAAACTAAAACGAAAACAAAAACAAAAACAAAACAAAAAATATCAAATATTATGAGTACTTCAAATAAATAATTTAATTTAAATAACAAAAATAAATAAATCACCAAACTCTTTCCAACACATTTCTCATTATAGCTCTATCTGGATTTGGTAATAATATCCATAAAACCGCAGTACCAGTAAACAAGGCAATAAAATAAGGCAAAACAACATAAGCACCAACATATTGTGTAGTTAAACCAACAATAAATGGGAAAATAGCACCTCCAGATGAACCAAATGCAGTCATAATAGTCAATGAAATAAATTGAATCTTACGTGGTAGAATTCTTGAGGAAACACTAATCATTAATGGATAAGCTGGTCCAACAAATAAACCTAAAATTGTAATGAAAACTGCTTCAATTGTAATACTTGGAATTACCCAAATTAAAACAGCACAAGCGATTGAAATCAAAATTAAAATAAAAACTCCACGTTTCGCACCAAGATATTTATAAACAACTGGTGTTAATAATAATCGACCAAGAGTTAAACCACACCAAAACAAACTAACAATATAACCTGTATTTGACGTTGAACCACCTCTATAAACTTCTAAATAAGTAACAATCCAACCACCAATCGAAACTTCCGCGCCTTGGTAAAAAAAAACAAAAATTGAAACAATCCAAGTTATTGGATTTCTAAGAGCAGCTTGTAACTCACCTTTTGGCACAACTGGTTCTCCTATTGAACTAGTTTCATGACTATTACTATTATCAGTAGTAGTTTCATTTTCTTTCATCTCGGATGGCGTTTCATAATTATCCCAGGGTTTTAAATCCTCGTCACAACCTTTAAAAGCTATCCATTGATTAATGAAATTAGCGCCAATTAAACCAGCTAAAACAAAATAGTAATAACTCCACTTAACACCAGAAAACCCTGCTTTTTTTTTTTATTATTTATTATTATCATTTTCAGGGTTTAAATGTTTAAATAAATAGTTTAAAATAACACCTGAGATTCCAGAAGCAGTAGCATATATATTGTAGTTGAGTGTCTAATCCAAGAGTTAAAAAGGGCGTAAGCCGCGTAACAGCTCCCGGAGTTGGAACCTTTTCAAATTCATCCTTTGAAGGTAAAGCATTAGTTAAGTATGTACCTAAACCACATCTTTTAATTGCAGAAGTAAGAGCTGATAACTTATCTATCTTCGACTTATCCGTTAACTTTGCTAAGTATTGGTTTTCTAATTGATCCCTTTTTGATGCAATAAGTTTATCACTTAAACCAATTTCTTTGGTAATTTGACCTGACATGTTAAATAAGTGAAGTTGATCTGTTGGTTGAAAGGGGGTTAATCAATAATAGTTATAGTAAGTATGTTGTTTCGGTATTTGTTATTTCCTTCTAGTCTTGAGAGTTGTGACTCTTGATCTGTTAGAATTCCTAACTTATATGACGTAAAATAGACCTGAGTCTTGATGATTCTCTTCTCCTAAATAACTACAAAAAGGCATAAATACATATATAAACTTCAGATAATAGACCTCGAATGCGAAGCCGTCAACACGTGAACACTGAACCTGATCTGGACGAAAGGTCGATAGACCTAATAAATTACGTAAACCAGATGATGAATCTGACACAAATTGATACACAAATGATACTATATAAGACTAAATGATACTATAAAGGGACAAATTGAACTTATAAAAGAGACAAATTGATACTGCATAACTATAATGATCGAATAGAGAAATTAATAGATTTCAACATGTTAACTGGTACTTAAGGTGGTTTATTTACTAATATATAATTAACTTATTCTATACAATTAACCAGACTCTATAAAAATTTAAACATCACTTGTTTCCTTATCATTTTCAACCTTATCAACAATAAATTTACTTTTGGTAACATCAATAATATCAGAATATTCTATGAGATTATTAAATAACAACAAGAAAGGTAGACTTTCTTCTGATTCAAAACCTGTAGTACTAAGAACAGGAATTTTATTTGCTATTAAATCTTTTCGGATTTTATTTAATTCTATATTTGTATTTGTTATAGATTCATCTGGGAAGTTGTATACGTCAACCAACTTTTGGATACTTGTAGACAATGTAGAGCTATTAGAAAGGATGCATGAAAGCATATAAATCATGAAATCTAAAAACTTTAATGTGTCATTAATTGGGATAAATATATTAACACAATCAGAATAATCTGATACAAATATTCTATGACTTTCAAAATGATATTTATTATGATTTTCAAAATGATATATTTGATCTCTATGTAAAATATTCATTGAGATATAAAGATTGTCACTAGCATGTCCAATTTTAAAATCAATACAAATGGTGAAATCAACTGGGAACAAGTCACTAGAACCAAAATATATTTTATGCTCTTTAAATGTATACCAAAGAATCATAATAACACCATCAGTAGAAATTTCATTACCAAAAAAAAGCTGATCCAAATATAATTTATAGTTTTCAAAACTAATATAAAGACGGGCAAGTTCATAACCTATTCTATTTTTGAATTGTTTATTAGTTGCAATGTTGTGTTCTTGAAATCGTTCTTCTTGACTTTTGATTAGAGCTGCTTTGTTACTATTTTTAAAAAACCTATTCATATCATCTTTGTTGTTCACGTCGTTAATTTGTAGAATTGAAACCTGCAATTGAATGATCAGAACTGCTTTCAAATAAAACTCATCTTTACAATATGAATCATATACATTACAATAATCATATTTATGATTTTTTCTTGTAGTTGTATCACTGTTGTTGAATTCATTAACTCTTTTAATTTCATTATCAAATATTAGAGTATTTTCTTTTAGAAACAAATCAACTTTATCTAAAATTGATTTTGTTTCTTCAGTTGTTAATTTCACCATTTCTTTGTATTTAGGTTGCAACTTTAATTGTAAACTTGCAACCTTGCAATAATAAAAAAAATTTGGATTTATTTTATTAAATATGTCTTTCATTTCTAATATTTTAAAACAATAGTTGACGCTTGTTTCAAATGACTCAAAGGATTCATAAATATTATTGGAATAATTCCCTATAGCCTCCCATCCTTTTCTTGTGATGCTTTTTTTACCACTAAGATAGCATGAAAACTTTGAAAAAAGATGGAAGAGTTCAACTAAATCATCATTTGAAGGGAACAAAAAAATAAGTAAAGCAAATCTAGAAAGTGTTAGATCACCATTTAATAAATTTGAATGATTTTGAAATAAATGCATTCTGAAATTATGTGAATCTAAATTTGAATGAATTGAACTTTCATGTTTAAATCCACCATCTTCCTTATTTATGGGTAGATAACAATCAAATTTCGAAATATTTCTAACACCGATCAATAAACAAGGTGATTTATGGCCTCTGGATCCACAATCCATACAAATCACCTTTCCTGAGGTCTTACGTAGCTTTTTATTGTATTCTAAAGTATCATTGTATACCTTCCTAACACCTTTTTCAAAACCTGGATGTTCATTAAATAATTTATCAACAAGAGGAACAGTGGAAGTGAAAAAATTGTATAATTCTGGTGTGATATTAAAACCATATGACGATTCTATTATATCATAAGTTGGAATTGGAATTAGTTCAGTCATTATGGTTATAGAGTGGATTATGAAAAAAGTTGTAATTCATTGGATCACTGATCACCTTAATTAATTAATGAAACAGTACGTTGAAAAAAATTTCGATATACCGCTTAATCGAATCCGCTTAATTTAAGACTAATAGACTATAATAAATTAAGCGGATTCGACTAATTTTTCAATTTTTCAATCTTTCAATAGATATACTACTATAGTGCACATAATATCAATTCAACCTTTATACAATTGATTACCTTAATTAACTGAACAGTTAAAAATTCTCATTGTTGAAAAAATTAAAATTAGTCGAATCCGCTTAATCTATAAGACCAACTCTAAAGTTTTATAGCGTTTAGTAAAATAAGCGGATTCAATCAATTTTTCAATTTTTCAATACATATACTACTATACTGCACATAATATCAATTCAACCTTTATACAATTGATCACC
>JAJLZM010000219.1:0-101858 GCA_030572235.1 Ambrosiozyma kamigamensis | reverse complement strand
ACTTCTAATTAAAAAGATGGACGCCTAATTAGTGATTTGGCCGTTTGGTCGCGTGATCCTTAACTATGTGTTGAGCACGTGATAATCACGTGACCTGCTAAGTTAAGGATCACGTGACTAAAAGTCCATCCTATTAATTGGACAACCATCCTATTAATTCAGCGTCCATCTCCTAGTGCATGGTTTTGACTATACTATATAGTATATACCAAATAGTAAAATTACTATGAGTCAGTCCCTGGAATCCTGGATGAGGACTGATGAGGACTCAATATTGTAATTTGGTACTGATGTCAATGAAGCTGACACTACTCAGTTCACTCTCTAACTTAATTATTTAAATTTATAATAATTTCACCAATTTCAATTCAATACAGTATATCACATTGATTCACATAATATCACTCACGATTCACATATTAATCATATTATAATTTAACGAATTAACGAATTAACTAGCTATATAGTTCATGATCATACGTCCCCTACGTACGTGGAACACGTACGACTTCATTGTAACAGTATATATATATAATTATAATAGTTTTTTTTTCAATATATATAGTACGTACAACTAAATTGATATATAGATCGAAGTTAATAGAACTGTCAATTCTGATCTGATCAATATCTGAGGAATTTGAGGGAAAAGGACTTTTATTTATTTTATATAAATTTTTTAATTCGATCGTAAATTCGGAATTAATCAATTATCTATAAGATATATCATCATCAGAATTAATCAAATTAATCAAATTAAGATTCAAATTAATATTGGAATTGAAATTGTAGAATTAATACTGTAAGAATAATAGTCAGTGTAGAGAGCTATATATAGAGAGAGAGAAGCTTATAAGAGAAAGAATTTCAATCAAAATAAGAAAAAAACTATAAAACTATACGTACGTAGACATAGACGGCGTGTACGTACAATTAAAACCTCTAAACTTCTAAAGAATTCGATCCTATAGCTGGAGAAATTATTGGTTATTGATTGGATAAATTGATGTGTTCTTAACTTCTTATAGTAAATTAGTAGTACGCAGAAATGTACACTATGTATAACTTCAAACTTCCGATTTTTGTCAATTCAGAAACTATTTTCTAAATTTTAATTATAATTTCTTCAAACTTTCAAAATTTCAAAAAGTCAAAATTCAGTTTTTATAAATTAAAGACGCCATGAAAAGTACGTACGGAGAGAATTTCAACATGCAGTTTAACTTTAAAATTTGAAATCATATTGAAAACATGGATTCAAATAGTAACGCTTTGTTGAAGATATGTGTTGTTCAAACTTGATAGTAGTTTTTTCATTGTATTTAGAGATTTAATTTTGTTTCACTTTCTTGTTTTTATGCAGTATTAATAGTTCTTTTCTATATATACATTGAATACTACCAACATTAATTGATCTAATTCCAACACCAGTTCATTTAATAACACCAACACCAGTCGATTTAATTCCATAACACCAGTAATTCAACAGCTATGCAATGATGATTGAAAAATATCATTAATCAGAAGCAGTTGTTTAATTACAATATAACATTGTAAATTCTTGAAAAAAAAACAGTAGAACACTTCTGCACTCTTTCCTCAAATTAATTGATTCCAATGTAACAGGATAAAATTCTAAATGAAAGACAAGCACAGAAAAATGGAGATGAACTAATATATTATCAATTATTAGAGATTATATGTAGTATATATGGCTTCTGACATTGAATTGAATTCCATTCTGAATTGCTGATCTTCAAGACTGGATATTATTGATATTATTGACCATTACAACTTAATTAGAAATCATATTTAACAACATGGTCATGCCAGTGACGTGACCTTATAAAATGATATAAGATATTTATTAATTATAATATATGATATATGTTGATTAATTAATTCTAGGGGGCGTACTTCGATCTTCAAAAACTGATAGCCCCGGGTGGGGATCCGGTTTTTACGAAATACGGAATATTACGGATTAATTTGGTTCCGATGGTTCGATTTTCTTGATCGCGATTCGACGGATTGGTGCAATATATAATGCCGAATCTCCGAATCCACCCTTGTTGAAATTAAGGGTTTTTTATTAGATGTATACGTATATGTAACCAATATATATATAAAGAAATGATATAATTTAATGCTATACTATATAGCTAGGTTATAATTAATTGAGTATATTCAATATTAAACACAATTGAACTATATCATAAACGTTAGTCTGTACATAAGTACAGTACCATTAATTCGTACCTTTTTTTTGTACATACTGTAATTAAATATTTACATATTAATTACACGTACGTACAGACAAAAAAAACTTGATCGATTCATATATATTTAATTAGCTATATAGGTAATACATGTAATATGATACTAATATCGGGTTATATATCTTGGTTAACATATAGAACAGTTTATATATGCATAGAAATAGAAACTGAATGCAAAAAGAGGATCGAAGTCTTCTTGTATTTTTGTAGACTTGGAGTTGAAGAAGTAATTAACAAATACCAAAAGATAAGAATTAATTCAAAAGAAAGAAAGAAAGAAAGAAAAGATCAAAAGTAGTAAAAGTGAAAAAGGGATAAGTTATCATATATTTATGTTTTTATAAATTTAAAATTGCAGATATTATACATCTATAACCAAGTCAAAAAGTAAAATAGAAAAATTTAAAAGAACTGAAAAAAGAAACCAAATTGTAAAAAATAATAAAATTGAAAATTGAAAAGGCCTTTGCGATAATTATGTATATAGTTAGTTGAACATTTGAAGATATTTCAGCTATAGTTGAAATAAATAAAAGAGAAAAAATAAAATGAAAGAAATACAGTTAAAGTTGATTAAACTTATTTATTTGTCTTTAACAAGATAATTGCCGACATCACGTTCAAATAAAGGAAATAATAACTTATCAATATCTTCACGCTTTGCAATAAATTCACATTTTTGTAATGGAAGCCAAATTCCCATAAACTTCATTGGACCTTTTCTAACAATCACTTTTTCTAACTCATTCTTTAAAATACCATCTCTTTTACCTCTAGTCATCATAGTAGCATTTAGTAACTTGGTAGCATTAACATAATTGTTATCAGTACGTCTTAAAACACCAACTCCATTAACTTCAACTTCATAACAAGGAATTTTTTCTTCATTCCACCATGTAACTCTAATATCTTGAGTTCTTGTAGGCACTGGGTATTCAACACGCTTTTTAGGTTTTCTACCAGCATTACTTTTCTTTTTAACAACTTGTTGAGGAAAACCTTGAGGTTGGACATGCTGTGATTGCTGGGGTTGAATTGGATATTGAACTGAAGAAGGTAATGTTGCAACAAGAGGATTATTAATATTATAATTGTTTTCTAACGAAGGTAATCCAGCATCCTGACCAAAGTTTAAAGATGGTTGCACTGAGCTATTTGAATTGAATAAAGATTGCTTATTGAAGTTATAATATAGTGGGTATTGAGAAGGAGAAGCAGAATTCATAATTTGTTGATTTGAAAATTGTTGTTGAGGTTCAGTAAAAACAACTACTGATTGTGAAGGTGAATATGGATTACTATTTTTTGTTTGAGCAAATGTATCTGGAAAATTCATATAAGAGTTTTGAGCTGATTGTTGTTCAAATGAGCCATAGCTTAATCTTTGATTAGAAGGATATTGATAATATTCATGATCAGTGGTAGTTTGATGGGCTTGATGAGCCAGTAGATTATTATCTGAGTTCATATTTTGGTACTGATGGTATTGCTGTTGAAGAAGTTGGAATTGTTGTTGTTGTTGCTGTTGTTGCTGATGTTGTTGTTGTGATGTTGGTGGTGGTGGGGCTTGTCTCTTAGAATCATAGGCCTGAGCTGGGAAATCTTTGAAGTATTGGGGGATTTCGGTTGTCATTCTTGAAAGCTATGTATACGACCGTGATAGATTGACCTTATATCTACTGCTTTTCTTCTTATATAAAATTAAAGGAGAAGATGGGCTTATATATATATTTTTTTTTAAATTTAATAATTGAAGTTTGGCCAATATTAATTGATCCTTCTATATATATTTGCCAAAGTGGGAAATTTATAGAGATATGGTGTGTATACATAATAATTTTAATTGTTAAAAGTGATTGATCGTTATTGTGTATATCAGACCTTTATTATATTGTGAATAAGCTATAGTGTATATATACACTTGGTTTTATGACTTTATTGTTGAAATCGTACGTAATTTATATGTTTCAAATTACGTACATCTTTGTACATGAATGCAATTAATTATTCATATATATATACACCCTATATATAATTAGCTAGAATTAAGCATATTAATATAATTAATTGAAAATATATATATAGTATAATTACTAATTACTAATTTATTACAAATTAATTTAATTAATATACAGTATATATATATTCAAAAATCAACAAAATATAATATCGATATCTAGGCTAGCGCTATATAAATATTAGCTAATTATTAAATTAACAATTACTATAAATTAATGGTCAATTAAATATATATTTAATCAATTATAAATTAATTATGTACAGATATATACAGTGGGCTCCAGGGCTCGATCAGGGCTAGCTGGCCAATTTTACATTACAGTATGCATGAAATGATGATCGAGATATGATGATCGATCAGTATATCGATATATCGCGATCGATCGCGATATGACCATATAAAATTGAGAGCTTCTGGAATAGGTAATTTATATATAGATAACAGACCACTGCTGCACATTTTGCATCGCATATGCATAGAAGTTGATGATACGTGCATATCCATCCCTCGGACCTCGGGATAGAGATCGCGATGTCGATCTATAAATTATATAGAGCCCATAATTAAAATTTAAAATTATATATAGTATAAAATTAAAATTAAGAAAAAAAATATATTATATAAAAGTATACAAGTTATAACATTAATATTATAATTAGAATCATTAATTAGATTAATTATACTAATTTTTATTTTTATATATACTACATAATTATAAGCTATATATTATCAATCAATCTCATATAATATATACTATAGATACTAGCTGGAAAAAGAAACAACTGCATGGGCACTGAATTAAATTATTATATATATAATTAAATATTAATTATATATATATAAAATTAGTTATATGTTGATCAAACAACAACATATATATATACACCTGTTAACGTTCATCTTTATTATTAATATTGGATGTTGTTTTCAATATATTGCATTATATATTATAATTTATATGTTGATTTAATTTCTTTTATAAATCGATCCCCGGGCCTCTTTCTTATTAATTTTTATAATAATTATAAAGAAATTTATTATTGATAATTATTAATTTTTATATTTGGTAGATATCTTTTATTATTTGATATATTTATATTATCATTGTTGTCTGTAACAGTCTGTTGTAAAGTTTCTTATTTCTCCTGGATTAATTATCTTATATAATAGTTTCAATTGTTTTAATTGTTTGTCATTCATTAGTATGTGCTCAGTTGCCTCTTTTCCCCTTTGATTTAGAATCTACATACTGATATATTCTAGCTTGTAGTTTAATTAATAATAAAAACTTCCTAGTTGTCAATATTGAAAATTTTCTAATGATCTTGGAAATCTTTTTTTTTATTTTTTATGTAATTCCAAAAATTAACTAAATCTTCATTTTATTAACTAGAAAATTATTTTAAGTTCTTCTTATCTTCTTTATGAATTGAATGCTCTATCATCCTCTATGTTCATATTCTTCTATTCTTTATGATAATATTCAATATATGCAATATATAATTGTGGATAATTAATTTTGAAATTATTTATTAGGTTATTTCTTTATATCTGAGTTATAATCTACAGTATTATGTTTTGGTTTGATGGAATACTTTCATATATTAATGCTAAGTAAATATAGATAGTAAGCTCTTCTAGCTTTTAATGATTCAATTTTAGATTGTTTAACATGGTAACACGGTGAATTGTTCCAATGATTTAAAGAAGTTTGATTTACAATGGCATCGTCAGTCATTAACACATCTTTAGCTTCATTCTTCTATTAATTGTTCTATTAAACGTAGGATGGATTCTGGTGTAGTTAACATCTTGGTAAATACTCTTTCTAGTGTTGGTACTATGGCCATTGACCTATAATTATTGATATCAGAGGTTTGAACTGTTGTCTTCTTAATAACTTTCAATTGTTTTCATACATTCTGATAAATTAGAGGCTTAAATAAATCATTAAAGATTGGAACCAATCGTTGTTTAATTAAAGGTGATAATAATCTTAGTAATATTTTATATGTAATAGGAGATGATGATGTAATTAGTGGAATCAAGTTAAATTCTATTTTTTTTTTCTACTGACTGGCTTCATTACTTCAGGGGTTTCATCAGATGATCGAGAGTTTTGGTGTAATCATTTGGATAAGTGAATTTCTTTCATCTAATATTAATTGAATCACTATTAAATAGTTTTTTATTATTTTCAGTAAAGCAGGAAACTATTTTTTCTATTTCATATAACATAATGTTTTGATCTTTATCAAAGATCTCCTTAATTAAATTCCTATTGCTTTTAAGTGAAGCATATGTGGATGATGATCTTTGATTAATTCAGTCTCATAATCATTTTGTTCACAATTCATCATTATTAGGCCATGACTTGCTCATATAACCGCTCATATAACCAGAATTATATTGGAATTTGATAATTGTAATACATTATTCAATTTATTCTTGTTCAAATATTAAGTAATTACAATTAATTTCAGGCTTTCAGCTGATTCAGCTGATTCAATTCGCAACTTCGCAATTAATCATTATTTTTTTGATACGTTAATTAATATTGTGTTGCATTTTCTTACAAGTTACAACAGAGAATACCAATATATATCAGGCCAAACACACTCTTACCAGCTCAAACTACAACATAATACATCACTTCACTAAATACAATTCGGAAAAATGTTTAAAAAGAGATCCATCAAGTCAAGAGATTACCCTGAAAAGAGAATAAAAACAGTTAAATTAGATGATTTATCTTCAGAAGACAGTGAAAATTCAGATAATGAACCCGTGATCAAACCTGTGATCAAAAAGAGAAAAGTATTTCAAACATCAAGTAGAGGAGAGCATATTTCAGAAGATGAAAACGAAAGCATAAATGCTAGTCTTGGTAGTAATACTACGAAACCTGAATCCCCTAAGAATAACTCAAAAAATTTAGAAAAAATAGATAATGATAATTCAACTACTTCCAAAGCCAGACTTAAAAAGAATTTGTTTAAAACTGATACATTAACAGAGGAAGAGTACACGATCCATAAAGATGATACCAATAATTCTAAGAACCAACTTCAGTCTAAAGATTCAGAAGGTAATAAGCTATACACTGGAAAGTTGAAACAATTCCATGCAACGTCAGCAATGGCATTAAAACCTATTTCAAAGCATATTAAAACTGTGACCCAAACAGATTTTCAAGCAGATGTTTGCAAAGATTTTTTAAAGAATGGCTACTGTGGTTTTGGTGATACTTGTAAATTTTTACATTATAGAGATGAATATAAAATGATCAAGTCTAACAAGAAAAAAGACTGGGAAGAAGTGGCGAAAAGACATAAAAGGTTTTAGTTATTATAGTCTTTTGAGATTTCTCTCTTTTATTTTTTTTAATTTAGTTGTATATGTACCATTATTATAAACTTCAAATAAATAAATATTACTAATATCATTCACATAGTCATAGAAGCATTATACGACTCATTATACATTATATACTATATACTCGATTCTAATATACATTTAGTGACTTGCCCAAAAGAGTTTTTCATACAACCCTCCAATTCTTCTTTATTAATTTTGATTTTATTTTTGTTGAGTAAGGTATCAGATGATTCAGTCTTTATTTCACTGTCATTATCCTTTATTGTAGATTTAATTACTCTCTTCAATATTCTGTTACCAATGATTTTCAATGTTCTACTACTTTTTATTAAGTCTTTAATCAGTTCAGAATCTAAGTTTTTCAAATACCAAGGATCAAAAATATCAATCCAACAATCCAATAAAATATCAAATTTAAAAACATAATTATTATCCAAAATAATAATAGGACTACCATCTTTAAGTAAATGAACTTCAATAATTTTAACCTGTGTTTCAAATTTCTTTCTACTATAATCAAACTTTGAAAATTGATTGATCAATGGAGACAAAGAGACTGAATCAACTATATTTTTACTATTTCTTAAGTCCCAACTATATACTGTTCCATTGACTGTAACAGCTAAAACAAACTGATTGTTGGTGATAAGATGAGTTAGAGCAGAACCCAATTCAATAATTGGCCTGAATTGTCTTCCCGAACTAGATAAAAATATTAATGAACCTGATTCTGTACATAGTACCCAATACTCAAATATAACTTTCTTTTTATCTAGGCTACCATCACTTAAATTATCTATCCAAAATGAGGAATTTGAAACATTTCTAATCTTATCATTTTTAAAAAATTCAAATACAGGATCTAATGAATTCTTATTTTCTTCGGTAATCAATTGTTCTCTCATAACAGTAACTGTACTAATTGAATCAAATTCATCAAACGACCCACCCCCTGTTTGTTTATCATCATCTTGTGAATCTAATCTAACTTCCATCGACTCTCTAGTAGATCTCTTGTTGTCCATCAATAAATTAGTTTGTACCCTTGTATCAGGAAAAACAGTTGCTGGACCAATAACAGACTTTGATATATATAATGGCATTTGTGTATCCAATTTACGTTTATATGATGCTTTCTTTGAAGTAACTTGCTTTTTGGCATTAGAATTAGCCTCCATTATATGATCAATATCATTTTCATCATCTCCATCAAATGCATTCTCTATTCTAATATTATCTCTAATTGAAGAAACTAACGTTTGCATACCATGCTTTGGTAATTTGAAGGATGATCTAGACAAATATTTGGATAGTCCTTGCTCTTTCTTTTTCAATTTGTTCAAAGAAGATATTCCATTAGTATGTGGTTTCGTAACTGAAGAAGAAGGCAAAGAAGAAGATTGTAGTAATGTTGGCGTAATTCTTTTTTTTCCTGATTTGGTTATTGTAACCTTTTGAGATCTTGGAGTTAAAATATTAATTTTAGGAGCTTTTTCAGGTTCCTCACTTACCGTTGATATAGAATTTACTCCAGAAACATTTTGTAGACTTAGTGAGTTTGATGAACCTGCTTTCAAAGTCTGTAAAGCAACAGTAGGTAGTTTTTTCCCGGGATGCTTTTTTGATCTTGGAATTAAAGTATTAATGGCTGGAGTTGTACTCGTATCAGGAGCTGAATTTTGAGTTGAAAAATTAGATATTATATTTGCTCCACTCATTAACCTTTCCATCTTTTTGCTAACTGGTAAATCCTTAAAAATAGTTTCAGCAGCTTTCTCTTCCAATTTTAATTGTTCAATACTTTCAGGAAAGACCATATTTTCTCTATCAGCACCATATCTATGTAATTGAGAATCATTCTTTTCTAGAGGGATAGGATTTCCCAATTCACCATCTTCAAAAAACACAGAAGTAATACTACCATCTAAAGAACTTAAAAACAATAATTGACCACTTAAATCCCATGCAACATCAGTTATAGTTTTCAAACTAATATCATTTGCAACAATTAATGGAGTTGAATTTGATGTATTCCATAAGGCTAATATTTTATCTTGACCTGCAGTGACTAAAACCGTTGATAAAGAAGATTCACCAGTTTTTTTCTTCGATTGTTGAACTTCGTATAATCTTGGAGAAAATGAGCAAACTTCACACGGTAATTCATGACCTATTAAACTAATATCAGAATCCCAATTACCTCTTTTTATGACTGCAACTGAATTTATTCCACCATTAAGAGCATTTGGAGCTGCAATGTTTTGACCATCTGGAGACCATGATAATCTTCTAAAATATGTAGTTAATGGTGTTTTCTTAAATGGATCAACAATAACGGATTCAATATTGAAAGCTAATTCAGTAGGAGAAACTTTGTGATATCTAAAAATTCTTAAAGTTCTATCATCAGAATAAGTTGCAAAGTATTTATTAGCAGGATCAAAAACAACACCTTTAACATGTGATTGATGAATATCAAATCTTTTAATTTTCTCAAATGTATTTCCAGACCAAACAATAATAGATCTATCTAATCCAACTGTAACCAATATTGAAGAATCGGGTGCCCAAGCCATATCTTGAATATCATTATCATGAGCAACCAATCTTTTACGAACTGCCCAATGTTCTAAATCTGTATTATCCAAATCACCTCCAGTAATACCTAATTGCAACCTCTGAGCCATGTTCTGAGCCATTATTCTTGTTTTTTCTTCATCCTTCTCCCATATCAAAAGAATTTTATCATCTGAACCAGAAGCTAAGAAACGACCATTCGGAGAAAATCTAACACATGTAACAGCACCTGTATGACGACCCATGGAACACAATGGTCGACAAATATTTGAATCTATTTCAATGGGTTGTTGTTGTTGTTGTTGTTGTTGAAATGAATCAGGTTGTAATCTTGGATGTTCATCTAAGAATGGATTGTCTTCAAAAGGAGGTTGAACGGGATTAGGTATTACCTCGTTAATTTGATCAACTGGCTGATATTCTAGCATTAAATCATTCGTTGTGTCATTGCTGCTAATTTTATCTTTATATTTCTTTAAAGTATCAATAGACCATATTCTAATTTTACCATCTAAACCTCCACTTGCTAGCCTTGTTGAATCTGGTGATACAGAAACTGAATAAACTTCAAATTTCCTGTTCTCTTCCGTATGAGTTAACCATGGAAATTTTAATATGTGCATTGTATCTATCTTGTAAACTTAATTTACTTGTTTATGATTTAAATCATTAAAATCAATGCTTTAACTGAAAACTGAAAATAAACATTGATGGTGGCGTGGCGGTGCAACTTGTAAGTGTGGCTGAACAATCCGAATCTGATTCCGAGTTTGTTGTTGTTGAAGATAATGGTTTACCAAACTACCAACAACTTCTTAATTACCTGTACGTACTGCAATTCTTTTTTTAATTTAATTTCTATATTGCTAGTATATAATGTCCTAGTTGATACTAGAATGTCTTTTGGGTATCGATGTGCTATTGGCCTTCTGCCGAGTTCTGAAGACTGAATATTAAAAATTAAAAAAAATACAGATTTTTATTGGATCGATACAATTTTATAAATTCATAGACTCCATCTTCGTTGATAACTAGGCTAGGGCATCCTGTGTAAATTTTGAAATTGTTCAATTAAACTAAGGAATTTAATTAGTCAAAAAACTCAAAAAACTTGGTTTTCTAAATTCTAATATACCAGAAACCAGCAACCAAAGTTACCATAAACCCGTCCGAAGAACTTCTAATATCTCTTAGAATTTGGCTTCATAAACACTGGATCTATGTCTTACAATATATTCTCCGCAAATACTAGTGGAGCCTATATAAGTTCAAGGATTTAGGATTTAGTATAGAATTAAAGAGTCATCGGCCGACTAGAAATACCGAAAAAGGAAATACTGCTGTGGGAAGAGACTCCTATCAGTACTGATTCAATCTTTGTAGCGGTAAATACCCAAATTTAATGAAACACATTAATAATCAGTTTGATCTGAATATACTATAAATAAAGAAGAAAGTACCTCATATCAATCTCATTCAGATATTAGCAGTAGTTGACCAATAATTCAAGTTACATTATGTATATTCCAGATAAATATAACGAAGAAGATTTAGAAAAACAATTACAATTAATTGAACAAAACCCATTAGGTACAATCTTTACAAATGATCCAAATAATGAAGAATTGATTGCAACTCATCTACCATTTTTTTATTATAAAGATAAAACTACTAATAAAGATTATTTATTAAGTCATTTATCAATTAAAAATCCACATAATAAATTTTTAGAAACCAATGATAAATGTTTAATTACATTTACAAGTTTAAATTCATATATTTCACCATCATGGTATCCATCAAAGAAAATTACTCATAAATTTGTTCCAACTTGGGATTATGGTGCAGTTCATGTTTATGGTAAACCAGAAGTTTTAAAAGATGATGAATCAAGATTGTTTGTATTAAATTATGCAACTAATAAATCAGAAGCAAAAAGACCTGAAGGTGATCAATTTGAATCAAAATGGGAGTTAAAAGAAGCTCCTGAATCATATATTAATTTAATAAAAAAAGGTATGGTTGCTTTAAAAATTGAAATTGAAAATATGGAAGGTAAATTGAAATTTGAACAAAAGACACAACCTAAAGATATTGCCGGTACTATCAATGGTTTAGAATTAGAAGGTGGTGAAGCTGGTAAGAAAATTGCTGCTATGGTTTATGAATCAAATGCTGATGTTTTATGAATACTGTACTGGATTCATTCACTATATTATTAATTAGTCTTATTTCTAATTTCATTTATACATACTCTTTTTTATTTATTATATTTATTATTTCTTGATTATAATATTAATTTATTTATTTATATTTGAATAGTATTAATTACAAACAATACTTTATACACTAACTTTGAATTTGTGAATTTGGATTTGACACAAAGAACGAGTAGCTAGAGCTGAAATTGATAACTAATTGTTTTATAATAGCTAGCTGGTGATAATAGTTTAGTTGTTTGATTGCTTGATAAATTATGATATAATGTTTGTTCAACTTTGTTGGGAAATAACGTTATACGTAGTTAGTTAATTCAACTTATAATTAGTTGGAACTTGGAATATCTGCCTCGGGGTAACTTATATTTGAATTTAATTTCAAGTTTCCAACTTTCTATTTTCCAAATCCAAAGCTGTTTTTCCAGATCATATATATCTCTAGGATAAGTGGAATATGGAGGACACAGAAAAGAGGGAGAATATAGTAGTAGTAATATAGTTTTTCCACTGTTCCAACAAAGAGACCCACGTATAAACTTAAAGAGACGCCAAAAGGCCCAAAAGAAAAGAAACCGATAACATGCCGAGCACATGCATACCATATTCACAATAATGATGTTTTTTCTTCATATAAATAGAAATATGTTTCCTAAATATATTTGTTGAAAACTTGTTCACCATGTCAGAGCAGTTACTATTCATCAATCCTCTTATACCACAGCAAAAGGCCCAAACTTAGCTCTCAAATCTCCCTCTTTTGTACACCTGTTCTTACTTGTTCCATTGGTGGCTTGAATCTTTTTTTATTAAATACTCATCTATCTGGCTGAAACCAATTATAAAGCAACAGTTCAATTAATTAGAATATATATAACATCCGGGATACCCTTTCATTTTACGTTTCATAGCTCATAATTAACTCACAACTTTTGAATTTCACACTTGAAAAAAAAATCAGAACTAGGAAAATGGCAACTACTTCTTCAGACTTTTCAAAATCAAGTCACTCATTAGCATCATCCTCAGAATATTACGAATCAGCTGTCGAATCTCTGACAGAGTTTGTGGATGATTCATCTTTGAATAGACAACAACAACAACAACAGTCTTCTTCGAAAGACTTGAATACTTCTAATTCTTCTTTAACTGATACAGATTCAAATTATACTACAAAGATAAGTGATTCAGTTAATAAAAGTGCCACTGATATAAATCTGAATGATGGAGCTCAAACATGGGCAGGTTTATCTAGCATATCGTCTTCTGGAGACCATATTTTTCAAGAATCAAAACAAGATATAAAACTTGCTAAGAAACATTCAGTTGATGATGATGCTGACGCTTTTAAAGAACGTTTAACAAGGCAAAGAACATCTCAAGAAGTCTTTGATGAACAATTAGATGGTGAATTAGAAAGAGTTTTAACATCTGTCTCTAGAATTTCAAGAGTTCTTACTCATCATGAATTAAATTTAACTAAATCACAACAACAAGATGAAGAAAACTTTTATGATCCTAGAACTATGGACTGGGATTCTCCTGATGATCCTGATAATCCATTCAATTGGCCAGCTTGGAAGAAATGGTATTGTACTCTTTCCATTGGATTTTTATGTCTAGTTATTACTTTGGGTTCTTCCATTTATGTTGATGCAATACCTGAAATGGTGATTAAATGGGGAATATCTCAAACTTTGGGGTTGTCTGGTTTAACATTTTATTTATTAGGTTTAGCCTTTGGTCCTGCTTTAGCTGCTCCATTATCTGAATTATATGGTAGAAAAGTTGTCTATTGTTTAAGTTTACCAATTTCAATGTTATTCATGATGGGTGTTGGATTATCACGACATATTAGAGAAACATTAGTTTTACGTTTTTTCACCGGTCTGACAGCTTCTGCTGCCTTAGCCATTGGAGGTGGTACAGTTTGCGATGTCTGGCAAGCACATGAACTAGGTTTAGCTATGGTATGTTTTGATTTTTGATTTTTGATTTTTTTTTACTTCCAATAGTCTTTTAAACATTTTACTAACCATTGCGATATAGACTATATATTCGTTAGCTCCTTTAGCAGGTCCCGTGCTTGGACCAATAATTGGTATGTTACAGTTATCTTTCTCAATTGAATGAATGATCGAATTAATGAAGATGATCATGAAATGAAAAGAAAATTAAATTTAATTAATAAATTGATTTTCGGGGCACGCGCCGCGCCGCCACGATCATGTGCTCTACGATTTCCGCGATCCGCGGACGGGATCCGAATTCGAAAACCGCGGTCGCGATCGATTCATTCTTTACTTTACTCAATTTTATATCATTTTACTAACTTCATATATGACCATTGGGTCGAATTAATATTATAGGTGGATTTGCAGCTGAACATTATTATTCAACTGATCTCAATAAAATAGGAGGTTTAAGATGGGTTATGTGGATCAATTTATTTTTTGCAGCAGCTGGTGTTATTCCTATTTTTTTAATGCCTGAAACAAATAGATCTATAATAATGAAAAGAAGAATTAAGAAAAGGGGTTTACCAATGAAAAAACCAATGTCATTAGGACAATTTTTGTTAGTTATTTTATTTGTTACTTTATTAAAACCAGTTGAAATGTTAATTGTTGAACCTATTGTTTTGGTTTTCTCAATTTATACTGCATTCATCTTTGCTGTTTTATTTGGATTTTTTGAAGCATTTCCTGTTATTTTCAGAGGACAATATGGTATGTCTTTGGGTGTTTCTGGTTTACCCTTCTTAGGTGTTGGTATCGGTTTATTAATTGGTGCAGCAACATATATGTACATTGACAAATTTGTTTTCTTTAAAAAGCATAAAGATGGTTATGTTGGTATGAAAGATAAAGATGGTAATCCACTGAAACCTACACCTGAATCTAGATTATTACCATGTAAAATAGGTTCATTAGCTTTAGCTCCATCTTTATTTTGGTTAGGTTGGACTGGTAGAGCATCAGTTCATTGGATGGCTCCAACTGCTGCAGCTGTTCCATTTGGTTTTGCATTAATTTTAATCTTCTTTTCAATTTTAACTTATTTCTCCATGGTTTATCCACCTTTATCTGTTGCTTCTGCTCTAGCTGCTAATAATTTATTAAGATATATTATTTCCTCAGTTTTTCCTTTATTCACTGTTCAAATGATGGATAATTTAGGCATTGATTGGGGTTGTTCAACATTTGCTTTCATTGCTGTTGCCATGATTCCTGTTCCTTGGATTTTTACTAAATTTGGTCCTAAATTAAGAGAAAAATCTAAATATGGTTGGATCGCATTAATGAGACAAGAACAACTGGAAAAAGAGAAACTTAACGAAGCTTAAGTATGTTTAGTCTATAAAGTTTTGTTTATTTCAATTTTTTTATCATAACATTTATTATCTTTTCTTTATTTCTTTGTTTCGTATTTATTATTTTTAATTTATCATGCTTTCTTTGTTTGTTTCGATGTACTTCCTTTTACCAGATTTACATTTATGGTTTCTGTTTCTATACATATATTCACCTTTTACCTTTTACCTTGATTGCAATTGATAATTGTCGAGTAATGTCGACCGTTTGACAATTCGCAGGTGCACAGATGCGTTGAACTTGAATTGTTGTTCAATTTTCAGTTTTTAGCTTCGAACTTTGAACTTTGAACCTGAGTAGTTGAGTTCATTGTTACAGAAGACATTTCGATACAAGCATGGAGTTCGTGTTTGATGCCACATATGGAGGCGATGTCTATGATTCTCCACGAAAAACACCAAGCTCATCAAGCCAGGATAATGCTTCACTACCTATTCCATCAGCTCCATTAAAAATCCCAAATTTCCAACTACAAAGCGATATAACTAAAAAATTCTCCAATTTAAAGATATTAAGAGATATCAGTGGTTCCATCAATTCACAATTTCATGGTAGCTCCAATATAGAAACAGATCCAACTCCTTTTCCAGACCCCACGCAAACCAATAATACTTTAGCCTTCAAATATGCACAAAACTCTTTAGATTTAATTTCATACACTTCACCTAACAATTCTAATATAAGCTCTGCTGCTTCAGTTGTTCAATCGTTGCATAATCGTAACTCAAAACGAAATGATTCAATTGCTTCTAGTAATGAAAATACGATCTTAGGTAATAGATTATCAAGAGTTTTAAATCAAACTAACTATGATAGTTCAATTAGAGATTCATTACAGCTTTTGCAAAATAAGATAAGTGAAACCGATGGCACTACAACCAAAATTGATGACAATGATGATTACGATGAACCTAAGGAAGATGATGATTTGAATGTTAATTACAAATATATTACAAGTCCAACAATACTTGGGTCTATTGCCAGAAGAAAATTAAGAGGTGACGTTGAATCTGATTTATTAAAATCACATTTTGCAAGTTTAAAGAAGTTCCAAATTATTGTTAAAAAATTAAATTATATTAAACAAGATCTTGATGACTTAAACGTATGTTATAATGAAATCGAAACAAAATTAAATAAAAGTATTGATGATAATAAAACAATAGAAGTTGAAATTAAAGACTTAATTAAGCAACGTGATTCTGTCAAAATTAAATCAAGCTTATTAAATAGTTTTAAATTGAACTTCACTTTAAATCATTATGAAGAACATTATTTAATTAGCGAATCAATTGATGATGAATTTTTCAAAATTTTAAATAAAGTTAGTAAGATTTATGAGAATTGTGAAATTTTATTAAGTATGAATAATGCTAACTTAGGTATTGCAATAATGAATAAAATGTCTCATTTAATGGATATTGCAACTGAAAGAATATCAAATGGTTTAAAAAAGCAATTAAGTTTAATTTATTTACAAAGTAACTTTAATAAAGATCAAGAATCAATTAATATTTTCCAAAAATCTTTAATTTATATCTTGCAAAAAGATAAAGATAAATTTGATGGTATAGTTGCTGAAATAATTGAAAGTAGATCAAGAATAATAACAGAGGATTTTGTCGATCAACTAAATGGATATACCAAAGAAGCAGATCAAGCAAGAAGAGATTCATCAGTTAGTGGTGGACGTTATGTGAAGCAGACATTATTTATGTCTTCTTATGAATCTAAAAGATTTATTTCTGATCTACTAGCTTATTTACATAATGTTATTGTTAATGAACTAGAATTGGCTGAATCTTTATTTAATTTTGATCAAGGTGAATTAATCAATAAAGATTTAGGTTTAGTTATTGAATCAGTTGTTAATAAAGTTGTTGGATCATTGGCTCCAACTTTACGTGGATCATTTGAAGGAATATTAAGACAAGAATCAAAACCAATAATTATTGTTGAGCTATACCAATTAGTTGATCTATATTGCATGATGTATAGTAAATTAATTGATAAAGATTCAAGCGATTTACTGATAACGCTAAATAATTTAAAAGGTGATATTATTGAGAGATTGTTTAACTTACTTAAATTGAAATTGAAAGAACTTAAGATTGAAGCTGAAGCCGAGGATGTTGATGAAGATTTGTTAAATTTACCAGATTGGATAATTGATTTCTATTCCAAATTTTTAAATATTTTTGAAAAATCGAATTCAATTGAGCAATTCTTGGGTTTGGATGATTCAAGATTAGACGAATTATTTAAATTAATAATTGATGGTCCAATTGATATATTATTCAATGTTGCTAAGAAATTAGAGATAAGTAAGAAATCAAAAGAAATTTATAAGATAAATTCTATTGAATACATTAAATCTCAAATTGAAGTTATTCCATTATTAAGTAGCAAAACATCAGAAGTTAATGATAACTTAATGGACTTAGTTAAGAGTTTAAAGCAAGGTGAATTTAATGAATTATTAGAAAATGCTGGATTATTCGATATTTACAATTTAGTTAATATGATTTATAAATTAGAAGATGATTTCTTTGAAGTTTCAATTTACCAACCAATAATTGAAAATAAAATGTTTAATATACAAACTTTTCAAACTGCAAATTTAAGATTACAGGAATTTTTAATCACTTATATTGTTTCAAATGAATTAAATAAAATATTATCACCATTCATTCTAAATGAAGTCTCAGTTGATTCATCTGTTGAATTTGTTAATTTTTACTACAAGTTATTGTTAATTTTGAAAGAATATTTGAAAGCTGAGGATGGAAATCTATTAAACCCTTTCAAATGGGACGATTTCCATGTCGCTACCTTGTTAGGTGTTGAAAATGCTTATATGACTCAAAAAGTGAACCATGAACAAGAACAGGAAGAATAAGTTATTTATCATTTAGCATTATGTACCATTAATATAAACAGTTCTTATGGACTTTTTTGAAATTACGTTATTAGTATACTACGCAACGTTTTGATAAAAGGATTGATACATGAATTCGTATTTGTATTAAAATAAATAATGTAAAATAAATAGGAAGAAGGTAACAACAGAAAAGAGTTCAATAGAGTCCGATTATTTAACGTCTTTATGATCAGGAACTTTACCTCTACCATAACCTTCCTTGTAATAATAATCCATCGGATAATAATCTTCAGTGAATTGTCTATCTTCTTCTAGCATCACCATTGTTTCATATGGCGTTAATAAAGGTTTATTGAATGCATAACCCCAATCAATTGATAATCTAGGACATGCAACCTGAACAAAGCAATCTATATCGTCAAATTTGGATAATTTACCAGGAAATATTTCAGATAAGATAATCTTAACAACAATTCTACCACTTTTCACTAGTTCTCCTTCTAGATTTTCAACAGTTATTGGGTTACCTTGTCTTCCTAAGGCACCTAGAATCAACCCAACCTTTTTAGCTGATTTTGCAACATTAACAGCATCTTGACGGACCTCAACTAATTCTTTATGATCGTAACCTTCTTTTGTAATCTTTCTTGAATATGGATCATATCTATAGGCGGGTATCTTCGGATTATGAATCATGGCAGACTCCAAATGGAAACGACCATCACCAACATAAATCATTGCATCGTACTGGTTAGGATCTAATCTAGCAGACGTACAACCTAAAACTTCACCTTTTGATAATGGCATTATTTGTGGAGGAATGACATAGATTAATTTATTACCTTCTTCTGGATTTTCTAACTTATTTTTAATTGAATGAATTGCAGGATTAAATTGAATTGTACCAAACATTGCCAACCTTGACCCACTTTCAAAATTTCTAGTTATTGTATTAATCAAATGTTTCTCGTCAATATTTATAGTAACAAAAACATATAAAACTTTGATTGAGGTTATATCAATTGGAACTAAACATGAATGTGCATAGTGTACAATAAAATCACAATCTAATGATCTAGCTGTATAATCATCGATACAACATGCACCATAGGAGACATCACCCATAACTAAAATTTCACATTCACAAAATTGTTCTAATATATCAGCAATAACAAGGGAGTAAATTAATAAACCCTCAGGCATTTGTAAGCAAACTCTTTTAGCTTTTTGTTTTTTGATATTCCAAACAGTTTTATGGATCTCAAAATTATAATTTGATGGTAACAATTTAATTGCTTGATTTAATTCTTTATCTTCCAATATCTCATTAGGTATTTGGTTCATTAAACGTCCTATTGTCCTTGGTTTTCTTTGTTTCATTGTAAGTGAGTTTTTTTCATTTGAATTTATTGTTGAACCTGATTTGGAGCCACCAACAAATCTTCTACGTGGTTTTTTCTCAACCACAGGATCTTTCACAGATAAGTCTGGCATGTTATCAATAAATTAATAGTCGTTTTTGTTTTATATTATTCTATAAATACAGGTAACAGGTAACACTCTCTTTAACTATAAATTTTTAAAAAAATCTTTTTTAAAAAAAGCCGCACCTTGATTTTATTTTTATTTTTTTATAGCTAATTGATTTTATTTTTATTTCTAACTAATTAAATTTAAATAAAGCATCTGAAAGAAGTTTTGAAGCAATGATAACACCACAATTTATAGTGTCACAGGATGATGAGTTTATCCATATTAATATCAAAATATCAAATATAAGGTTTTCAGCTAAAGCAATTGAAATGGTTGTTAATGAAGATTTATTTGTTTTTTCTCTTCCTCCATATTATTTAAGATTAAGATTTCCCAATTCACTAATCGAAGATGAAAGAGCACATTCTGAATTTGATTCAAAAATAGAAAGTATTAAAATTAGGATTCCTAAACTGAATAAAGGTGAGGTTTTCCCTGACTTAGATTTAACTGCGAAACTATTAGCTAGAATAAATGAACCAACAGGAGTGTCGAGTACTGATATACAGAAGGAAATGAAAAAAGGTCCACTAATTCAGGAATTAGATGAAACTGACAATATAACTACTAAAGTTGAAGCTGAACATTACTTACAAAAGATTGAACAAGAAGCAGAAGATTTCAATTGGGAAGTTGAACAGAAGGTTCCTGAATTGTTACCGGAATCAACTACTTCAGTTACTTTAAATAAACAAAAATATGGATTTAACAATCAATACTCTGAAATGATCGAAGTTTCTTTATCCAATGGTAATGACATTAACGAATTATCTTCCCCTGAGACCATGAACCCAGATGAAAGAGTGATGGAAAGATTGATTAAAGAAAACATTAAATTTGATCCCGAATATTATGCCAATGATTATCTAACTTATAAGTATGCACCAGATGATACAGCTTTGTCAACTGCATTACAATGGAAATCTGAATATAAAAAAATATTCTTGAAATTTCAAAGAGAACAAAAAGATAAAGTGCTTCATCAGGCTGAAGTCCAAGTACAGCAACAGAATTTTCCAGATATATCATTTACACAGGAGGAGCAAAATAGAATGTCTGATTTACCCCAAAGATCATTTTTAATAGATGACCCAAGACCAGTGTACTACACTATCATATGCTTACTATATTCTTATTGTTATGAACTTCGATCAAATGAAGGTGACTTAACAGTTGAGAGTGGTTGGGCAATTGGTAAACTGACTCCTCAAATCAGTTGTTTAGATTCTCAATTGATTCAATCCAATAATGAAACAGAAAGAAATGTCTTAAAAATTATAATTTTAACAATGACTAGAAGATCATTAAGTTTTCCGTTATATAGAAGTTTCAATTTGGTTAAACAATCCTTTGAAGACCTTTATTTTGTTCTAAGATGTGGTAAAAGAGGTGTTTTAAAGGCATTAATTGCTGCTCGTGAATTATTTAGGTATCATGATGTTTATTATGTTTATTGTAAAGTCCTATTAGATGATTTATGCTCTTGGGTTTTACGTGATGATTGTTGCAATGATAAAGTTTTAAGAAATTTAGCGCATGAATTAAGGATTCATTCAGAAGCGTTAACAAAACAAGATGTTGTCTTTGAAAAGATTTTATCTCCCCCGGAGGATAATGCTGGTGATATTGCTGATGATGAACAAGAATTAGAATTTGTTAATTTAGTGGATATCGAAGAATTAGCTGAAGAAGCATATCGTTCACAGTAAATCGTTTAGTTAATGTAGAATGAAATATTTATAAAAATTGATGAAACACCAATATATAGAACAAAATAATAATAATATAGAAATTAATAAAAACTTGAATCACGAATAAAAACCTATAATGGTAGAAAGAAGGGCGGGAACTACAGTAATTTTAACTCAATATATCATTTGGAAATTTTGGTAAACTATATGATTTTTGAAGCATGATAGTTTCATTACTTTTAAAAGGAGAACCAGCTTTAGAATCTGGTGGTGTATTATAAGTATCGTCAGCAGTCGTTTCTTTTTTAACTGGTGTTTCAAAAAATCCAAATCCAGAACTTCTCTCTTCTTTGGCTTGAGGAGTTGGAACTTCAGTAGTAGTAGTATCAAGAGTTATTTTTCTTTTTTTTGGAGTTTCTGGATCCAAATTAGGTATTGAAATTTGCATCATTTGGCTAGAACTGCTACTTTTTTGAGAATTATTAAACAATAATTCTTTGGTTTCTGGAATTCTAACAGAATCAGGAAGTGAAGTTGTTCTTTGATGATAAGATCCGTGCCTCAAATGTGATAATCTTGGTCTTGAAGGCTTTTCACTTGCCGAAGCTAACGATGCAGAAATAGATTGAGCACCAATTCTGGAAGGTGATAGTTGATGTTTAACTTGTAAGCTTGTTTTTCTTGGGGCAAGAGGAGTAGATGAACCAGAACCAAATCTAAAATTCGACATTGGATTATTCTTATTATCAGCTGTGTGTGATCTTTGATGTTGGGGGGCAAAGCCATTTTGTAATGACTTTGATTTTTCAAGAGACATCTGTTTCATTTGAAGCTCATTTAATTGAATTAAAGTATCATCTGTAACATTGAATAAGGTTGGAATTAAATGACCTGGAATTCTAGCTTGAATGGCCATTTTCATGATTTCAAATGTTCTACCTAACTGTTCAGTTTTATAGTATTCTTGTTTTGTTCTCTCTTGTTGAATTCTAACTTCTAACGCAGTTTTCAAGGAATCCTCAGTGAAATCCCAAGATTCAGCTTGTGGTCCAAGAACACCCTGAAGAGAACCTATGTTATGTATATGATGTGGTTGTAGTTTATTTTGATTGTTAATGTTGTGTGCTTTTAGTAAAACATCAACATTACAATTTGGGTTAAGAGAATTATTATTATGATGAGCAGAGTTAGAAGAAGAAGAAGAAGAGCACATATTCAAGAATAAGTAATATTAATTATGAATTGATTAATTAATTAAACTATCTTAATGGAATTAATAATATTATTAATAACGACCAATTGAATATATAGATCGAAGCTATGTAGGAGAATAATTGGGTCTAAAAAAAATAAGCTATGTTAAAGAACAAATTTTAGTTTTGGGCAGTATAAATAGTTATTGTAGTGCTGGCATTAGTTTCAATTTTCAGGTGCAGATGTTGAAACAAGCCATATTTGGTAGCAAATCAAACGGTCAACCTGCTTCTGTTCTCGATTCGGCAATATGTAAACAAACACGTGATGCTATCATCTGACTACAGCTACCCGCGACGATCGGCGTATACGTATTAGATGAATCGACGCGAAAACACGATTTTAATTTGAACGCGTTATTATTATTTGAACTTCAAAACTTTTACTGCATTATCATCTTTTTCCCAGTTATTAATTCTTTTCCTTAATTTATAACTTAAATAATACATTCAGATCATGTCCATCGTTTCTCTGGTTGGTATTAATGTGCTCAATAATCCTGCAAAATTTCAAGATCCTTATCAATTTGAAATAACATTTGAATGTCTAGAACCATTAAAAGAAGACTTGGAATGGAAACTTACGTATGTTGGTTCTTCAAGATCATTAGAACACGATCAAGAATTGGATTCTATATTAGTCGGCCCTGTCCCAGTTGGAATAAATAAATTTATCTTAACAGCTGATGCACCATCTCCTGAATTGATTCCAGCAAGTGAATTAGTTTCCGTTACTGTGATATTATTAAGTTGCTCATACAAAGAAAGAGAATTTGTTAGAGTTGGATATTACGTTAATAATGAATATGATTCTGAAGAACTAAGAGAAAATCCCCCAACCAAAGTACAAGTCGACCATATTGTGAGAAATATATTAGCTGAAAAACCAAGAGTTACTAAGTTTAACATCGTTTGGGATAACGAAAATGACGATCCAGAAAGTGATTATCCACAGCCTGAAGATGATGAAGATGGATTAGAAGGTGAAGATGAGGATGACGAAGAAGAAGAAGAAGAAGAAGAAGAGCAAGAAGAAGAAGAGGAAGAAGAAGAAAAACCCGAATCAAAAGCTGTCATTGGTGATGCTAATAATGATGAAGAACCAGTTGCTAAAAGAAGAAAATTAGATGATGCTGAAGAAGAGGAAGAAGATTTTGAAGAGGATTTGGATGAGCTCGCTGCTGAAGATGAAGCTGAAGTTGAAGAGGAAGCCGATGAAGAAGATGCTGATGGTGATGTTGAAGAAGAAGCTATTGATGTTAACACAGAAGATGAAATTGAAGAATCAACTGCTGCTACTCCTGCCGACTCAGTCACGACAGCCGACGATAATGTCACTTCAACTACAAAAGCTTAGGGGAAGAAAATAGTGTATATTTTTTTAAATCTATTCAATGTATTCATTCTACGATATCCTGTATTAACTTTTTCTCTTTTTACTACATTTATTATTAAAGAAACAATAATTATCTATACAGAATCATTAAATTCTTCTGAAGCCCCTAGCAAAAGAAACCATTATGCAAAGACCGTATAAAGTTTGTAATTCGTAAGAACTGCTCCTTAATTTATAAGTATAGTATCTATTGCTCATATAATTCGTTAACAATTTGAAAAACTCTAGTAACAATTTTCTCTGACTCAGAAGGTTTTAAACCAGCAAATTCAACAATTTTTAGTCTATTAATCATTTGATCGGGGTGCCATCTAATTCTCTCTCTTTTAATATTCTCTTTATTTTCTAAGAAGTTTTTAACATTCATAATATCCAATTGGCTAATTCGATTTGTTGAAACAGGAAGTGGTATCATATCTACTAATTTTCCATCTTTGATAGATTCCCATAATCTACAATATTCACTATAATTGTAAGCCAGATTTGGACTTTCATCATCATTGTATTTATCAGATTTGTAGGGATCGAAAACTGATTTAGGCAACTCTTCCGTATAATTATATCCAAAATTTGAACTTGAATTTGGTTTGGCTGTATGCTTAGTAAAATTTATATTTGTTAAAGTTGGATGTTCATCTGGATTCACAGAAACAAATCTATAGCCATTAATTTCAGGACCATATTCATGAAATTTATTCAATGGCGTATTTGTTCCGGATGTTGCAAATGATTCTTGATTAAATTTTGGAGGTGAAAAATGACTTGCTGTTGATGTTGATGTTGGAGATGAAATGAATTCTTCAGGTTCGAGATTAGTTTGAAGTGAACTGATATCATATTGTTTTGAATTGTTCTTGAATTTTAACTTCTTCTGATTCGGAACTTTCTTTTTTTTCCTGCTTACTGAAGATGGGTCAGATTGTAGAAATTCTTCAACAGATAAATAATTTGGATCTTTCAGAACCTTTTTTGAGCTTGTTCTTTCACTCTTTTTAATGAACCGTATATTCTTCTTGGTATTTGAGCTATCATTCATTCATTTATTGCAAATATCTGTTATTACATGTAAAGGATCCATTAATGATGGTTTCCAATCCACAAAATCTGGTTGGCTTAATTTTTATCAAAATTGCCGTGCCACACACATTAAGTTATGCGCCTCATAAATATCAAAAAAATAAAATTTTCCAAAATACTAATAATTTTTATTACTTATAAAACACTTAAAACTAGTTAATAACTTTTTCAAAAAATACTGTTTCACTTTTTGAATGATGATACGTTTACCTTTGAAACATCTGAGATCAGTTTGCACAATAAGGACTAATATACGAACAATTAAAACGTTATCAAAACAATATAATCCACACACAGGCCTATCTAAACAACACTATGGTATAGAAAACCCAAATCAGATACCTCCATTAATAAATAATGCATATTCTCAATATACAGAAGAAAAACCATTTGGTGTATTAGTGGAAGAACCATTCGATAGTGATCCAAGAGTTATAATACAAGAAGATGATATAAATCTAATCAACAATAGAGAAGACATAGATCCAGAAAATATCGACCATTTAAATGGTAAAACAAGTAAAGAGTCAAGATTACATCCTGATACATTGGAAGGTAGAATGAATAGATCTAGAATTGTTATACCTGAACCGATTTCAAAAGCAATTAATAACAATATGCTTAAGTTATATGATCCAAAAAATTTAAAATTCCATGTTGCTAATCATTATATCAAAGTTAATGAGAATAGTTTGCAAATCAGACCTGATTCTGAATTAGATGTTGATGTTAGTATAGCTGGTACTTTTATTCAAAATTATGCAAGCGCATATCAAGTTTTACATGAGCTAAGAAATAGAATTGGTATCGATAAATTTAATCCTAAAAGAGTTATGACTTATGATTTTGGTCCAGGTACTGGTATGCTTGCTTTAAATGAATTGATGGGAGATGATTTCAATCCTGAGGTTAAAGATGTTGTTATAAATGGTATTTTTCATATGGAAAGAAGAGCTAAAATACTATTAAGTCGACAAGCTAATGAATATCATCTTAGAAGTCAGGATGAAGAACAACAAAATCTTTCTAATGTGATAGATTCAAAAACAGAAGAAGGAATAGATAATAACATTGAAAAAGAAGAGTCTTCAATAATAAGAGATAAGAAGATTAGTGAAATCGATCAGCAGGAAGAACAGATAGAAGAAGAAGAAGAAGAATATGTTGGTAAGGTTAAAACTAAATCAATTAAAATTAAGTCAATCATTATGGATAAACTAAGACCCGCAGATAAGAAGTATGATTTGATTATAGTTCAACATCAATTACTATTGAAAGAACAAAACTTTCCTCTTCAGGTTGACGAAAGATTGGATATGTTTGTTAGAAGATTGGCACCAGGAGGACATTTGGTTTTAATTGAAAGAGGTAATCCATTAGGTGCTGAAGTCATAGCTAGAGCAAGACAAGTTATGTTAAGACCAGAGAATAATGAAGGTAAATTAGCCAAGATACCAAGACCGTATAAAAGCTCGATTGATGAAAGAAGAGCACATCTATTTGATAAGTTTCATAAAGATTCAGGATTAGTCCCTCTAAGTGAGACAGATGATGGTGATATTGAACCAGAATTATTGAAAGAGTTTGATATTGTTGATGAAAAACAAAGTATCAAAGAAGACATTAATTTGAAAGTTGTTGCCCCATGTTCTCATCACGGTAAATGTCCTTTACAGTACTTTAAACCAGAATACTATGGGTATGGTCAGTATGGAAAGAAATTAAAATTCTGCAGTTTCTCTACATCTGTTTCAAGACCAAGATTTATGATGGAATTGAAAAGAGGTGCAAGATTAGCTACCAAATGGTCAACTCCAACTAGTGGTAAAGGTGCTAACAATTCATCATTAGCTGGTAAAGGTAGATCATCGTGCTTAGATTACGAAACTGCTAATTATTCATATTTAATAATGGAAAGATCAAAAGAAGATTCCAATGTACTAAAAGCTTTAAGAGATGCTGAAACAACAGTTAGACCTATTGGATATATGCCAGAAAAGAAAGAAGAATTTCCTAGAGTTTTGGGTGCACCAACTAAAAAGAAAGGGTTTGTTATCATAGACGCCTGTGCTCCTTCTGGCCATGTTGAAAAGTGGTTTGTTGCTAAATCAACAGGTAAGCAAGACTATCATGATGCTAGAAAATTGGCTAGAGGTGATTTATGGGCCCTTGGAGCCAAATCAGTTATTCAATCAACTAAAGAAAATACATTCTATATTGAAAAATTAAAAATCAAGGAAAAGAACATTAGGAAAATGATGAAACGAGATGCCAATAGATTCCAAAGAAAGATTAATAATGATTATAAAACGGTTATGAACAGTGATAAAGCTCCTACTAATTTAGAAGATAAGTTACTTCGTATGGCTGCAGTTGATGCTTATAATTTCTTAGGAAAACCTAAGGAAAAGGAAAGACTTAAGGTGAAGCCTAAATACAAGTTCTAGTCTCTGAATTCCTGTAAATATTGTGTATAAAATGGGTTAAATTGTGTGTACATAGAAATAACTGCGTAATATGGGTTTTGCAATTTGATCGCGGACTAAATTCAGAAATCAGGTTCAACAAATCGAACAAAAGAGGGAAACGGGGACAACTTGTTTCTCTTGAACAACTCCATTTCAGCTGTCCTTAGACCTTGAATGAACCATCTGAATCACTGGCTGTTACTTGTCTTATATGAGCTCTTATAGCATCCTTAGCTGTATGCACAGACCCCCATCCATTCGTGTTAATGGAGTACAACTTCTTACTAACTAAACAAACCCTTATATATAGTCGGTGATTCACCTGCCTGTAGCTATCTTCCATGGAGGCTATCTACATTGAACAAGCATAAGATAGTGACTGTTGATTCAAGCTGTGTTAATAAAGATAACTATATCAGTTGGTGTTCCACTAAATATGGTGAAAGAGGATACTCTCCAACCTTAGCTGTATCAAACTTGAAAAACCTTCAATCAATTAAGTCACAGTTCTCAAAATTTGATTTTATATTATTAGGTGGTGACACTAAAGAAGAACTACTCAGTTATGCTAAAGAATCGTCATCCTTTATTTCAGATTCTACTGTTATTCTTGTTGATTCAACTACTTGCCTTGGCTTAGAAGCAGAATTACAATCTCCTTTACCTGGTGTCCCAGCTTTTGCTGTTGTTTGTGATGCTGAAATTAGAGTTTTAAAAGAAACTGGTCAACCCAAGTACTTCCATAGAGGTCAATCCAACACTACAATTATTGGTTCTACTCAAGAAAACAATGTATTTGTTGCTAATGCTTTGAAAGGTGATGGGCAATTAGGTCAAAAGTTAAGCTCAATTTCTGAACAGTTAAAGTCATGTGAAATACATCCTTGTTATTTAATTCCAAGTGGTATCAATCCAACTATCAATAGTTTTGCATGGAAAAAAATTATCCCATTTATTTGTTTTGAAGTTATCTCTTTACTATACCCTAGAATTGATTTTGGTAATAGGTTATCTTCGCAGATTGTTAAAGGTGTTTATAATGAGTTATTAGTTTTATCAAGAAAGACTGGTGCTTTAGATCTACCTGATCCAAAGGAAACTGCTAAGGCTGATAGATTATTTACCATGAACATCAGAGAGCATAATCAAAAATTCCCTTACAATTATATAAGACCAAATCCAAAAACTAATAATTCTCCAATTACTGATGATCTTGAGTTCAAAAATGATTCATCTGTCTGTGTCTATAACTTTGCAAAAATGTCTAAAACCTTTATTTCAATTTCATTAGATCAATTACTTTCTCTTGCTGAAAAGCACAATTTGAAATTACCATATATTGAATCTTTGGCTTGCTTCTACTTTCAAGTTGAACAATTAAGAAACGAGAAAATATTCAACTGGGTTACAAGGGTGCCCTTTCGATCAGGGCCATCACCATTAGATGGGCAATTACAACAGCAATTACAACCTCAACAAAACTTTCAACAACAACAATCAAATCAAGTTCCATATCCAATGTATGCTAGTCAATCTAATAACAATAACAACAATAATGGTGGTGGCGGGGTCCTTGTCGCAATTGCTCCTCCTCCTATGCCTCCTGGATTTCAGTTACTACCTATGCCGCCAATTTTTGCTTCTCCCACACCTAGTTTAGTTGGAATACACCCTAGATTTGGTCCACATTCTCTTAATAATAATTCCAGAATCAGCAATCAAAATAATTCCCAACAATCGTCTCAACAATCACAACAATCACAATTATCTCAACGATCTGATCAGCCTGATAGAACTGCTCACTCCAAGCTGGATTTTCTAAATTTTTCAATTTTGAAAAATTCACTTTATAGAAATGTGTCTCATAGTAGTACATTGTCTGGTGCTGATTTGCATAGAGCACAAAGTCAAGTAATGGATCATGCTAATGTGAAGAAAATATTTGATATGAGTGATAACTTTAATGGCTTCGATTCTTTCTCTAGGATGAATTTTGGTGCTGATTTTGCTGATTTAAATAAAGATATGCTTACTTCTACCGTACCTGCTCCAAGTCCTGTTCCTGGCTCAATAACAGATTTAGGTGGTCAAAGTCCTACTCAAGGCCCGCCTAACCCAACATTTCCAACATAATTTTGTTTTATACTTAGATTTGCTACTAATAATAATTTAAATACAAAGGTCTTTACTTAATTAATACTTGAACTCATTTATTCATTGGCTTTCTTTGCTTGTTCTGTAATTGATTTAAACTGCATATTTTCTGTTTTTTTTGTTGTTCGTTCTCTTAATTTGTTTCCTCTATATAAATATATAAATTGTGCATCTTTCTATACCTGGTTCTTAATTGATATACCTTTTGAAGTTTTGATTGTTTTGGTTAATTATAAGAGTTCTTCGTGTTAAGCAAATAGTAAATACTAAATAGTAAATACTAAATACCGTAAAATACGTAAGAAACGCGTTTTCTGGAATCGAACTTTTAATTTTTGCTTTGTGTTTTTGCCTTCAAAAGTTCAAAGTTCAAACTTTTAAAGACAACTGTTACAGACACAGCACATAACAGCATGGTTCCAACTCCACTACAAATCAAGACTAATGCTCTTAAGAGATTGGTGAAAGACAAGCAATTGTACCAAGAAGAGATCAAAACTCACGAAGCTAACATCGAATCATTGGAATCAACTTTAAAATCTTCATCTAACACTGATAATGAAGAACAACAATATAATTTGAGAAATCTAATTAAAATTAAAGAAGAAACCATTAGATTGTTACCAAGCTTAAACTATAAAATTGAAGAAATATTAAATGATTTAAAAGGATATTTGAATGTTAACCCAGTTGAATCAAATGACGAAATTAAAAGTCTAATTTCAAATGTTGAAACTCAATTAGCTGCTAATTGATAGGATTTTTATATATTTACTTCTTTATTCTTTAATCTTTAGTTTGATTAATCTTACATAGTATGAATTCAATATAATTTTATTAAATAAATAAATTAAGTAAAAAAAAAAAGGTATTAAATAAATATGTTTATTCATCTTACAAAAGTTTTATTATTTTTAGTTTCCCAATCTTTTAAAGACAATTCCCATTCTTCTTCAGCACTTATAGTTTTATTAGCATTTGAATTTTCAAAATATTCTTCTAACTCCTTTCTTTTTTCTTCTTCTAGTTTATCCCACTCTTCCTTATCATCAATCCATCTTTCTTGTATATCTATATCTTCCATAAACCCCATTGAGGACTGTCGAATTGCATCAGACCATATTGAATCACCGCCTAACTCATTTGTACCAAAACAATATCCATTGGATTTATCAATAATTGATAATAAATTAATCATTGAATTTTTATCTTCAATTGATAAAACTTGGTATGAAATTAATCCAAAATCTTCGATCAATTCAGTTAATAAAGTTGTTAATTTCTCATATTTAGAATTGAAATACTCTATTCCTTTTCGTTGATTGTTTTCAGTTTGTAAGTAAGGTAATAAATATTGTAAATCTTGAACTTCTGTATAATACTGTAAACTAAATGGCAATCCACCCTCATCTTTATCGTCATCATTAATTTCACCTCTTTTTCGTTGTTCTGCTTTACTTAATTTATCAGTATCTATATATCCTTTAATTAAATCTATCTTTGATATCACATTGATTTGAGGTAAATCCATTTGTAGCATTGATCTTAATGTTAGTAATAATGATGAAATATACAGTGATGGAATAGTTAAATTTATTGAATCAATTAAGCCAACAACGCATAATCGAAAATCTAATTCTTTAACTAATCTTGTAAAAATCTTATTGAATATAGGGTTATCAGTAAATAATTCAATCTGTCCAGGACAATCAAATATTATATATGTTGATTGACCATCTAAACTTAATTTTATTAATTCTTTAACTTTACTAATGAAAAAATCTAATGAGTCTTCAAATATTTCTAATGCATAAATTAATCCACCATTTGGACCTAATTTGATAGTTTCGTCATTCATTATTTCTTCTAGTGTGACTATATCTCTAATATCCATTGAAGCATGATAAGGTAAATTGTCATTTGCTGGATCTAAATTCACAATCAATGAATTTCTTCCAATGGAGTTTAAAAACTGATTCATTCCCAAACAGTATGTGGACTTTCCAACACCTGGGGGACCTATGACCACTTGTCCATATGGAGGCATTCTGGTATATTCTAGTAAGTATTTTCAAAAGAAATCAAATATCAATCCAGAATCTTTGTGATACACTTCAACTTCTTCAAGAATATTTTTCTCTATTTAACTCCTCGGAATTGAGTTTTCTTTTCTGGTGCACGGAGGCACACCGGCGATAATTCCGAGACGTTTTTTTGTTTGTGTGAAAATTATTTGGTGAGTTTAACTAAGCTCTAATTATAAGGATTCCACAGTCGTTAAACAATAACAAACTATTAATACAACAGCAAAGATCCATCAAATGGAGAAGGAGCTGTCCATAATAGATGCCATACTCTATAATCTAGTGGCCACAAGGGAATACTATGAGTTTCAATATCAACACTTGTCTACGTTGGTGAATCTATTATTTCATTACAAGTCAGATAAGTCCAAAGAACTAGCAGATGACACTGATATTTTCAAAAAGGAAACTGACAAAGATTTGAAGATATATACTGATAAACTGATAGATTTGAAGAAAAGAATACAAATTTTAAATGATGATATTGAACAAAGAAAACAATCTAAAAAGAAATTGGTTGAATTATTTCAAAGTTTAAAAATGGTTAATAATTTGAGCTCCGGCCAGCAAGAGGTTAATAATACTGAAACAATAAATGCTGATGGTTCTCCTTTAATGGAAATCAGAGAAGAATTGGATGAAGATGGTAATATTCTAAGTAGTAACGTCTCTCCTTATGGTCTCCCTTCTAAAAATAACAATGTAACAAAATCTTTAAAAACTAGTGATAAAATTCTCAAGGATAATACTTCAAATTCAGAAACATCAACCAGCAACATTTCTGGTCTTCGGAAACAAGAAGAAGAATCTCCAATCTCCAAACAACCAAAGCCACAATCATTAAATAAATCTGCTAAGAATGCAAACCAATTGATATCTGAAGAAAATAAAACCAATAAAATACATGAGAGCAAAGATTCCAAAACCAAGCCAGCATATTCTGTTTTCAATCAAGTCAATATACGGGAAGATTTAGATGAGAGTGGAAATATCATTAAAAGAACACTTCAAGAAAACCCTGATTATTATCCGAAAGATGATCAAGATGATCAAGATGATCAATTAAATTCTAATCAAATTCAAGAACTACTCGAAGATATGGAATTGATACCCAAGAAAGAACAGCCCCCAAAGAAAATTGAAGAAATTATTGAGACTAAGAAGGTTGATTCTAGTAATTTAAATGAGATAAAAAATGAATCCAAAGAAACTCCAAATGATGAAAAGGTTGATTCCAAAATTTCTAAAGATAAAGCAACAGAACTGAAATCCACTTATACCCCTTCAATTGATCCTAATGATTTACTTACCTTAGAAGTCATAGCTGATAATATACTAGATAATGAAGAACACACCCAATTTTCTGACAATGAAGAATGGGATTTTGAAGATGATGATGATGTAGATGACGATGAAGATGAAGATGATGATAATAATGAATCATCTACTCGTTTTGTTCCTCAAACAGCTGAAAATATGTTTTGGAAACAGATACAAGAGTTCAGACTACATAAAGAATTAGCAAAAAGCAAATCTCAAGATGGGGAAAAGGTGCTTGTTAGACCAGTTTTGAAGAAGAAAAAATCTGTTACATTCTCTGATAAAGTTGATATTAAAGAAGTTGAGGATATTTGGGATGATTTAAGAAAATCAGAAGCTGAAAATGCCAGAAAAGTTTCAAAATTCAAATTATCAATGCTTTCTAATCATGATAAAGATAGCCACGAGTCTGAAAAAATGTTCACTGTTGCTCAAGAGATTAATGAAGATGATAATCCTGTTCATGATATATTTGAAAGGTCATCAAGCAATTCAATATTATCAACGTCTATTCATCCTGTTTCTATAGTTCCTCAATCAAATACTAAAGTATTACCTAAATTACAAGTCCAAGAAAAGCAAGTTGAAGATGATTTAATTAAGATTAGTAAGCCAAATAAACCTGTTTCCAGGTTCAGGCAAGCTAGAATGGCACAACTGCCAACATCTTTGAAAAGTGATATCATAAATAAGAATGCAAGATCTCCTGTTGAAGCTGTCTCAATTCCAGCTGCAGAAATTCCAGATCCATTTCATAAAGATAACTTCAAATCTCTTAGACCAATTGGAAGATCACCAACACGTAACTATCATACTAGATCAAAAGCCGTTTCACCTGCAAGACATATCAGTAGAATAGAAACTCCAATTGATAGTAATCCATTATTGGCTAACCCTGAATATCATAATGAAGATTTTGAGACAATACGAAATGAAATGTTTGATCAAGATGATGAACAAGATGAAAATAATCATCTATCTACAATTTCAAAAATCATTGATGATACCCCAAACTATGGTAGAATAAATATTCCTACTTTACCATTCAGTGAAAGAATCTCTGAAGCAGAAGATAAACAAAAAGAAGGAAGTTTAGAGGTTGTTGATACTAAGTTAGATTATACATCATTAAATTCAGATATGGATACCATGGCCAAAGCTTATGTACTCGGTTTATATGATGATGATATAGAAACTGAGGGGCAAGTTATTGAAGAATTAAAAGACTTTGAACAACATAATAAAGTAGTTGAGGCGAATGATTCTGAACAAGTAGAAAAAGATACTGAACCAGAGTTGGGGCAGAACAAGAATGATGATGATGATAAGGTTATCGAAGATTCGATCATAGAACATGAGACTCTACCAAGCATTATACAAGATGAATTAGATATTGAGTTATCTGATGAGGCATTAAACTCTAGTATTGGATTAAATTATTTAAAAATGAGAAATAAGATGATTTACAAGTATAATGGATCATATAAGAAAACAGAAGAAGAATTAGAAGTTGAACCTATCCATCCAGTTAAAGTTAGTAGATTCAAGAGTGCTAGATTAGGTATTAAAGAGATAAGCAATTTAAACAATTAGAGTTTTGTTGTTTTCTTCATCTTTTGGGTATTTGCAAAAAGTTTTTATTTACATTTTTTTATTTCCTTTGTACATAAGCATACTTCGTTTTAATGTAATTTTCAAGTGCATTTTAGAAAGGAATTGTAGGAACCAAAGTCTATAGTTATCAGTATGGTTTATCTGCTTCTTCTTATGAGAAGTTAACTGATTGATTGTTCAGCTTAAACTATTAATTTCTTTTAAGATAACTCAATTTTAAGCTTAAAAACTCAGAATGGAAATTGAAGAAAAGAAAAAATACCGACAGGATATGGTATATTATATAATTCATAAGAATTAAGAGGTAAAAAGGTAATATTATTAATATAGTATCCTTAAAAGTTCACTCTTCGAATAGAATAGAAAGTTGTTTTTCTGTAGCGCAAGAGGAAATTCTGTAGATAACGATCGAAGTTTCCAACTATAACTTATCAAAGGTTAACTGATTTATCAGATGAAAATTGATAGCATGTTTTCTGTTCTTCTGTTCTTCTGGTTTTCGACTAGTAGGGTATCTTCCCGCATGTTATCTGTTTCACTGTTACTAGAAACAGGGAGCTCCCGCAAGAGGAAATTCTGTAGATAACGATAGAAGCTCCCAACTGATTTATCTGATAAATCTCCCATGATTAACTGTTTTTTCAAAAGATTATAAATAGAGGTCCTTTTTCCTAGTTCCTGGGAATTACTTTACCACCACTTCTTCTTATTATTCTTTACTATACTTGAGTTATAGTGGGTTTATAACTAAAGACTTATTTCACCAACTACTTTACTTTCGTTACTACTACTTTAATCATGGATTCTGCAGATTTATTAAATGAATTAGCTTCAATTATGCCATCTACTGAAGATTTGCCACAAAACTCAGAAGAAGAAGAAGAAGTTGAAGTTGAAGTTGAAGATTACGAAAACTTACTTAGAAATGCAGATATCGATTTCTTACTTAATGGTTATTTTGAACTTCCAGAATTACCAGCTGAGGGAGCTGATGTTAGTAACAATGTCATTATCGATGATGATAATCTATTTTCTTTAAATGTTGACGATGAAATTAATTTTAGTACAGTTGCTGAAAAGGAAAAGCTTTTAGATGAAGCCATTGAAGAAGTTTTTAATTCTTATGATGAAGAACCTAATGCTTCAGAAGAAGAAGAAAGATCTGTTGAAGAATACCCAGAACCTGTTTCAAAAGAAGTTTTTGTTAATCCAGCACAATTACAATATCCAGTTAATAACTCAGTCACTGGAGCAGTTGAATCTGTTTCATTTGATCAAGATTTCTTTGATAAATTAGTTGATATGGTTTCCCAAGAAATTAATAATGATACTAGTAAAACTTCAAAAAAGAGAAGTAGAGAAGAATATGAAACTGAATCTAATGCAGTTTCTCAACAACAACCACTTCAATATCAATTCAGTTTACCAGAACCAGTTTCAATGTTCCCAGAATATCAACATACTCACAATCATCAAGAACACTCAAATAAAAAGGTTAGATACGATGATTGCCACACTCAACGTATTAATAAAATTGATGGTGGTTTAAATGCTGGTGAAGTTCAACCAATTCCTCAAGAACATCACATCTGTATTTATTCAGATTCAAAAACACCAAAGATTCCTTTACCTAAGTTTGAAGAATTCAGACAATTAAATAATGTTTCTTTAGATGATTTCTTTTTAGAAAATGAAGATTCAACTAATGAATGGAGATTTGAAACTAATGAACCAACTGATATTTTAACTGCTTATACTCCAAGAGTTTATAGATATTTAAGATCAAAAGAAGAAGAAAAGAAAGCAAGACCAAACCATAAAGTTGCAAGAGAAGGTTTATGTCCTTATTGCCCAATTGATCTGAATAACATGCAATATAATCAACATTTTCATGATATTAATAGTTCATCTTATGCATCACATTTATTAAGATCTCATGGTATTTTCACAACAGGTGGTTTAGTTAAAGAACCAACTATTCATAGATATGGTATTGAAAAAAAGAAGAACAGAAATGCAAAGACTGAATGTGTTCAATGTCCTTATAAACATTGTTATGCTAATATTAAAGTGTTTGGTAAAAAGACTGGTGCTGATAAATTAACCACTTATTTTAGACATATTAAGAAATGCCACAGAGAATTAAAGAACAAAAGACATGTTTAATTGATGTATATTACCATATAATCATTTTCAATTCTTTTTTAATTTGCATTATTAGCTTTTGTTTGTACTTTTACTGAAAGACTTTTAAAAAAAATATGTTTCGATTATAAATTGTACGTGTTCGCATTATTACTTAGTGTTATTATCACTGTTATACTACTGCATGCATTTAATATAAATTCAGAGTTTTACAAAGAAATCAAAACAATTTAAATGAAAAACAAAAACAAAGATCATGAAATAAAATTAAAAATATGCAATAAATGTTATTAAAAAGTATTAGGGTAAAATAAAAATGTATGCTATCGCAAAAAAAGCAAAATAAAAATAAAAAGTAACACAATAAACTAACTATGAAGTAGAACTGAAAAAAAAGTAAAGAAAAATATATATATGATAAAAAATAGAATTGAAAATAGGACCAATAAAAACAATCGTTAGTTATGAAACGTAGTAGAAAAAAATAAATAAAGTAAAGAAAAATGCGATAAAATAAAATAAAGGCAGAAAACAGTAGCAACATAATGCGGTAATAAAAAATAGTTCTAAATGATATAGTAACCTAAAGAGAAGCAAATGTAAAACACAACAAAAAAGCTTTTAAAAATTAACAAACAGTAGTAGCATCAGCAAATTTATGTTTAAAACTAGATCTAATTGAGTCAGTTGAAGAATTTAATGGAGTTGAAGAATCTTGATAGCCTGATAGCATATTAGTTTGAATACCAACACGTTTTAAATATTCCATTGAAACAGTTCTATGTCTTTCTTCAGCCAATCTTCTTTTAGTTGAGTTTCTTTTACGAAGTTCAATAGTTTCAGGTTGTGGAGCATATGGATCAAGTGTATGATCAGAAAATTCTCTAGATTTAACTCTTTCAGACAATCTTTTTCTAGCAGATCTAACTCTTTCTAATTGAATTTCAGTATCATCAGTTTCCGATGATTCACTATCAGAACTTTCAATTTGTTTTTCCAACTTATAATGAACAGATTTAACAGATTTTGGTCTTGATGATATTCTTGATTTGGCCAATTTTGATAATTCAAACTTTCTTGATTCTTCCTCTTGTTCTCTTCTTTGTCTAGCGAGACTTGCTCTTAATTCTTTCTTTCTTCTAGAAAGTTCAGCTTCCAATAATCTAATCTCTTCATGTTCATCTATTTGTTGTCTAGCTAATATAGATCTTGACTTTCTTTTTTCTTCTAATTCATTTTCTATATCACTTAAATGATTAACTCTAAGTCTTGACTTTCTCTTACTCTCTAAATCACTTTCAACATCACCATATTTTGGTTTATTCTTCTGAATACTTTTTTCTCTCTTGATAGCTTTCTTTTGCTTTGAAGAAATTCTATTGTTTCTTAATAATTCTTGTTGTAAAAATAATTTATTTGATGAAACAGTTTCTTTACTTGAGTACGTCTCTAAACTATCAAATGATAAACCAGAATGTGCTTTGACCAAATCTTCAGGGTTCAATCCATACAAATCATCCTTCTTTTGTTTTGAGAATCTAACCAATCCAGCAGTTGAGGATCTTTCAGGTCTACGTGATGACTTCACTCTAGTTGTAGACAGTGGAATAATATCATCTTCAACAGTAATGATGCTTGAATTTGAACCAGCTAAATGCTTTTTATTATTTGCAGAATATTCAGATTCGATTGAAGATCTAGCGTCAGCATAATGAGAATTAGAACTATTATAAGAAAACAGAGAATCAGAGTGATCAGATTTTTGTGGAGAACTAGTTTGAGAACGGGATATTGACTTACTGAATTTAACATAATCATCATCGTCATCAATTTCAACTAATGAAGCATCAGAATAACAACCAATAATACGTGAAACAGTAGACTCCTTCATAGATGCATGAAGAGCTGGGGATGGTTGATACAAATGATTATATGATGAAGGCTTTCTAGAATTAGGAGGAGTTTCAAATACATCATATTCATCTAATATATCTTGAATATCAAATAATTCTTGATGTCTTTCAAAAAATGGCTTTTGCTTTTCAACTGGAGAAAGTTTAATAACATCAGAAATATCATCATCTTCATGGTTATCATCTTGTTCATCATCGCAGTACTCACCAAAACCAGAATAAATATCAATAAAGTAATCACTAGCTTCTTCCATTCTACTACCATCTGATTCAGTTTTAATTGAAGTAACTGATGATTTAAACATTGAATCTATTGGAGATGAATCAAATGTAGGAGGAGGACGTCTATTGAGAATAGAACCGGAACTAGTTCTTTTAATTGGAGAAAGAATTGGAAATGGGTTGAACTCATCACTTGATGAAGGAGGAGGCTTTCTTCTTAATGACAATGAATTTAATCTTTGACCACTTGATTGGGATGTAATGCGTGCTTCTTGGATAGTTGATTGTGATGAAATACGTTTCTCTTTATCTTCAGATGGAGTATAAATAACAGTATCAGCAGTTGAAATTAAACGTTTATCTATGGATTGTGGAGTATAAAAAACTGAATCATTATCATAATCTTCAATTTCTTCAATTTCTTCAATTTTATTAATAGAACTAGCTGGAATTGAATCAGTGGGCTGTATAACTTCATGGAAAAAAGGTTTTGTAACTTGAACTTGAGATGAAGATGAAGATGAAATTGCAGAGGCAGCTGATGATGTAACATTGGAACTTGAAAATTTTAAAGATTTAACACCTCTAATAGAACTAAAAGATGGAGAAGAAACAGAACAACATGAATATGATTCATCACCTGAACTTTGATTCAATGATCTATTTGAAGGTGTTTTCATGGAATTCATAGAATGAAAAGATGGAGTGGATGTATGACCAATTGATTCATAACTAGAAGTAGGAACTAATGCATCATTTGAAATATTAACAGAAGATTTCATACCTTGCTTACAACTAAATGAAGGAGGTTGAATGGATTCATCACATGAATCATTCACCAATGATTTATTTGAAGTATTAGCAGAAGATTTCATTGCATTCATGGAACTAAAAGATGGAGTGGAGCCACGTGCAAATGATTCACGACTAGAAGCGTGGGCTAATGATCTATTTGATAAATTGGTAGAAGATTTCAGGCCAATTGAATTCTTAGAACCAAAAGATTGAGAAGAAACAGTGGAAGGAGATGGTAAACTTGTATTTTGAAGTTGAGTTAATGACTTATTTGAACTATTGAAAGGAAGAGATTTCATATCACCAACGGATGTAAAGGAATGCGAAGAAATAGATTGAGGAGATGTAGGTATTAAAGCAGATTCATTATTATTGATTTCATGAATTGTTGATGTACTAGAACCGGTATTCTGAGAAGTAAGTGTAGAATTTGATTTATTAGATGATGATGAAACAATTGTTGAACTTGATAAATTTGGATGTATTAACAACTTTCTAGCAGCAGATTGAGCAATTAGAACATCAAATGGTAAGGGAGGTAAAGGCGAAGAAAGATCTTTACCAGATTTAGAATAACTTGATAATATATCAAATGAAGCATCTTCTTCTTCTTTGATTGTATCATCTTTTGATAAATTAAATGATTTAACAGATGACTGATCAGTTGAAATTGATGGGATTGGTGATAATCTAGAAAAGTTGTATTTAATTGCACTTGAACGAGGTGTTGATGTAACTGATTGTTGATAATCTGCGCCATTTGGATCAAATGGTTTTGGAGTAGGACATGCCACAGTTAATGGAGTTGAATCTGATGAGTCTGATAAATCTGATGAATCTGGAGATGAGGATGAATCTGATGAGGATGATGATGATGAATTATCTTTTGATGATTTTCTTTTCTTTGAACCTGAATTTTTAACCATTTTATTAACTTTCTGTTTATTCTTTTTAATCAGTAATAATCTAGCTTTTGGATCAAGAGTAACAGAACCAGCTGAAATTGCAGAAGAAATAGGAGCAGGTGTAACAGGAGTCTTAAGATTAACAGATGATATAGATGACAATGATGATAATGAGATAGTTGGAGGAGGAGTAGAAAATGAGGAAGAAGAACCAAGAGTTGGAGTTGATGACTTTGACGGCGGAGCTGTTTTAGACAGCGTGGATAAGGAAGTAGATGAATATGATGCTAATGACATTGGTCTATTAGATTGTTCAGAGACTTGAAATTGAGGAATAGCTTGATTTATTAAATTAATCTCAGATGAAGGACTTCTTTGTAATTTACATGGTGGAGGTATATCAATAAAGATAATATCTTGATCAATTGGTTTATTCTGGTTGAAATTTCTTTTCATTCTTATATTTTTATAATCATAAGCTAATTTTGGATCTAAAGTAGGGAGTAAGACCTTTTTTCTTTTATTAACAGGAACTAAAGAATTATGAATTAATTGCATATCAGCTTCAGGAAGGTCTTCACCTTTATCTTCATCAAACACTTCATCATCACTATTATATGGAGTTGTTTCTAAAGTTGTTAAAGAGACCATTTTCTTAGCAAAAGATCTACCAAATTCACTGAAAGATTTTCTTCTATCTGTAATTTTAAGTGATTTACCAACATCAGATAATGACAATCTTCTACCTCTTTTGCTAGATGTATCTGTTTCAATTATAGTTTCAGAAGGTGTTATATCAATACCTAAACCTAACTCATCTGGTAATGATAATTCATGATCAATTGATGAAGTTTCTTTTGGAGCTGTCGGAAGTTTTGGAAGTGATTTATTTTCATATGATGTTGCCACAGATCTAATTGACTTTGCTGTTGTTGAATGAGCCTTTAATGTTGTTGTTGTTGTTGCTGTTGTTGATAATGTTGTTGTTGATAATGTTGCTGTTGTAGGTTTGGATGTATAAATAGAATTGGATGAATCAGTAGAACTTGAAAGGGCCATCGGTATTATTGAATCAGTAACTGGTTTTTCTGTATCTTTCGTTATTGTTTCATTATCAGGATTAGGAGAATTAGGAACAGTTGATGTATTACTTTTAATATGCTCAGACAATGAACCAGATAAACTTCTTGTAAAATCACTAATTGATCTCATACTTTTTGCACTTAAACCACTAAATGATCTTTCTCTACTCTTTTCACGTTGTGATCTTTTTCTTACCAGAACACCTTCTAATTGACTTTGTCTTTCATCATATCTAGATAAAATATTTCCTTGAACTTGAGTTCTATCTTCAATATTAGTTAATGATGATGATCTTGGTAATAATGGACGATAAACATAATTTGATATTGAGCCAGTTGAAGAGACACGACTTAAAGCAGGTCTAGAGCTAGTTGATGCAGCATCATCATTAACTGTTTCATAATTGAAATCAAATGTGCCTGAAATCCTTCGTAGATTCTTTTGAAGTGTTGGAGCATTACCTTCTGGATATTTTGATTCTGGTAATGGAGGATAAACATCAAATAATTGAAATTCATCTATATTATTATCATTTGATGACATGATCTTGAATGGAATAAAATCAATATGTTCAAAGAGTTTTTGTCCTTTGAATTTACCCATCTTGAAGTATTGATAAGATTTATTGATTTAGTAAATGTTGATGATTGATTGTTGTTGTTATAAATATTTGGATGATAATGATATTGAATATTGGGTAAGGATAATAGGTTTGGAGATGAAATTCAAGAAAAGGTAGGGGATGTCAAAGGAGAAAAAATGATGGGTTATGATGTTAGTTTTGTAGAAATTATGATAATCCAAGTTTAACCAGTTGAATTGAAGAAAAATGGATCTAAAATCCAAAAAGGATTGATGGGACTTAATATGCTGGTTTCTAGCTGTTGCTATAAACAACCAAGCTCTTAGTAGGTGCTTCCTTCAGCTAAAGTTCATAGTTTGTGTGAAAGGTACAATGTAAGGCTTTGTAACGTATTCAAAAGATGGCTGGTCTGAATCAAAATCAAATCAAAACAAAATCATGATCATGATCAAAAAATATTTTATTTATTCGCGCTGCGGCGGGACGGCTAACGAGCCGCAGCGCCAAAAACCTCGATTTTTATTATATAATTTAATTTAATTTTTTTTTTTTTTTTTTTTAATTTATTTCTTCTTTTGCTCATAAAAACCAGCCAATTTATCAAGATTTATCAAGATTTAGGGGAATCAATAACAATAACATCAATAACAGATCAAAATAACCCCCTTTTAAATAACCCTTATAAAACGGTCTATTATTTTCCATTTCCTTTGATTGCTACACACATGACTATTGAAGATACGACAAATTATCAAGATTCCCAAGGGATAGAAAAACCTTTGTTTGATGATAATGGGAATATAATCAAACCACCATTAACAAGTCGACTTGGTAGAGATTCACCATTTGATTTTGGACAAAGGTATTTAAAAGATGAGAGTAAAGTATTTGAATTTAATGCATGGGATAATGTTGAATTTGATAATGAACAAATAAATGAATTTAAATCAAAAATATTAATTCAACAAGAAAATAAAGTAAATTCAATTGATTTTAAAAAATTTAATGAAAATCCATCAAAATTTTGGAATAATTTTTATAAAAATAATAAAATTAATTTTTTTAAAGATCGTAAATGGTTAAAAATTGAATTTCCATCAATTTTTGAATTAACTAAACCAAATGCCAAAGATTCAATCATTTTAGAAATTGGTTGTGGTGTTGGTAATACTATGTTTCCAATTATACAAAATAATGAAAATGAAAATTTAATTATTCATGGATGTGATTATTCAAAAGTTGCAATTGATTTAATTAAATCAAAAGATGAATATATAAATCAATCTAAAATTTATAAAGGTAAATGTATTGCATCAGTTTGGGATTTAGCTAATTCAAATGGTGATTTACCTGATGATTTACAAGAAAATTCAGTTGATATAGCAATAATGGTTTTTGTATTTAGTGCGTTATCACCAGATCAATGGGATCAAGCAATTAAGAATTTAAGTAAAGTAATGAAACCAAATGGTATTATATTATTTAGAGATTATGGTAGATATGATTTAGCACAAGTTCGATTTAAAAAAAATAGATATTTACAAGAAAATTTTTATGTTAGAGGTGATGGTACAAGAGTTTATTTTTTCACTGAAGATGAATTAAATAATATTTTTAATAAACAATTTGAAGTTGAAAGAATTGCAACTGATAAAAGATTATTAGTTAATAGAAAGAAACAATTAAAAATGTATAGATGTTGGCTTCAAGCTGTATTTAAATTTAAAGGTGATATAACGATAGAAAAAGATAATGCAAAAGATATATAAACTTATGTGTATAGTATTTATTTTATGAATTTTTAGATATCATTTTAATAGAAATATGTAAAAAGCCATCAAGATATTTAAGTAATAAATATAAATCAATAAGTGGAGAATTTAAAGGTAATATAATTCCATGACAAATTGGATAAGCAACAGTATACATTAAATTAGAAGGGAATAAATCCGGTATTAATAATTGTAATAATTTACCTAAAGTTAAAGATCTATCAACTTTATCATCTGGATTTAAATCAATTAAATTTGGTTGAATTAATTTATTTAATAAAGGTAAATAAATTTTAATTGGTAAATTTTTTAAATTTAATATATTTAAAGGTATAATATTTTTAAAAAATGAATTAAATTCAAATTGATTATTATTAATATTAATTATTGAATTAAAAAAATTAATTGTTTCATTATTTGAAAAATTTAAAAATTTATTTGATGAACCATTTAATATAAAACATGATTCTTTTAATTGATTAATCCAATAATTTTTTAATATTGAATTTATTATTTCTTTATAATTTAATTCATTTGTGTTATTATTATAATCAATTGGAATTATATAATCAATTGGATAATTATCATATTTAATAACAATTCTCCAAACCAAATCATTATTGATACTATTATTATTATTATTATTATTAGTTTCATTATTTAATATAGTTATACCAGTATATGAATGATGAGTTGATTGATGTTCAATACCAATTGTTGTTAAATCATAAAGTAAACCAATTGGTAAATTCCATTTTAATGGAACACCATCAACATCAAACCAAATTTTATTTAAATCAATTAATTGATGACTATTAATTAAATTTTTTTTAAAAAAATTTATAATTGTTGGTAATTCAAAATGAATATATGAATTTCTATTTATTATTGTATGATATTCTAATTCTTTATTATCATTATTAATTAAATTTGAATCCAGTTTGAATATAGCTGGAATTGAACCTGACCAAATACGTGATATTATATCTGATGACATATTTATTGTGTTGTTAAGGAATAGTTCAGTCAATTTATATACGTACTGTAATCAAATCAAATCAAATCAAATTAACAAATAGTTTTTCCCACGACGTACAAAATGTCGTGGGTGTGGGTCACGTGCAGTAGCGAGTGTTGATTGGTCTGTTTTATGTGGAGAAGATTTCAAGATATTCAATACTTCATATAATACTTTTCAATCTTTTTAATCTTTTTAATAATATAGATAATATATATAGATTCTTATTTTAAAAGAAGAATATCTAAAATACACAAAAAAAAAGAAAAATGAATTCAATTAAAATGTGTAAATAAGTTAAATAAAAGTTTTTTATATGTTAAATGATTGTACTGTATAAATAAAGAAAACAAAATACTGTATTGTATATCTCTTTAATTATTTAATCTAAGCAGATAATTTCTTAATAACTTGATCAGTAAAATGACCAGTTGAAGCAGTACCTCTTAAATCACCAGTTCTATTTTCAGGACCAGAAGCAATTGTAGTTAAAACAGCATTTTCAATTTTATCAGCATAAGAATTTAATGACATATGTCTTAACATCATACAAGAAGATAATAATAAAGCAGTTGGATTAGCTAAACTTTTACCAGCAATATCAGGAGCAGAACCATGAACAGCTTCAAAAATTGCAACTTTTTCACCCATATTACCAGAAGGAGTTAAACCTAAGCCACCAATTAAACCACTTGATAAATCAGACATGATATCACCATATAAATTTGGCATAACCATAACTAATTTTTTATAATCAGATGGATCAGAACATAATTTTAATGAAGTATTATCTAAAGATTCAAAATTTAATTTAATATCTGGATATTCTTTACCAATTTCTTTAGCAGTTGCAACGAATAAACCATCAGATAGTTTCATAATTGCAGCTTTATGAACAACTAAAACTTCAGGTCTATTTGAAGATTTAGCATATTCAAAAGCATATCTAATACATCTTTCAGAAGCTTTTTTAGTAATTAATTTAATTGATTGAACGACACCAGGAACGATTTCATGTTCGATACCGGAATATTCACCTTCAGTATTTTCTCTAATTAAAACAGTATCGACACCATCATAAGGAGTTTTATAACCTTCAACAGATTTACAAGGTCTAACATTAGCATATAAATTAAAAGTTCTTCTTAAAGTTAAATTCATTGATTGATGACCTTTACCGATTGGAGTAGCTAAAGGACCTTTTAAAGCGATTGTATTTTTATTAATTGAATCAACAGCCGGTTGAGGTAAAGTAGTTCTACCATTAATTAAAGAAGGAGTAACATCGACAGGTTCCCAATCAATTGGAACTTTAGCAGCAGAATAGATTCTTTTAACAGAGTCAGCGATTTCAGGACCAATTCCATCACCTTCGATCAAAGTGACAGTATATTTTCCATTTTGTTTTTTGGTACCAACGTATTGACCAGAGAACTTTGCAGAAGAAGCGTAGTTTCTAACCATTGATAGAGTTGTAGGAGTGTTTAGTTTTGAAAGATTTCTGAACATTTTAAGAAGAAGAAGAAGAGGAGGTAGAAGAAATAGAGACAGAGCCCGGTGATTGGCAGGAATTAGACAGTGGTTGAGGTATAAAATCAACAAACAGACTTGACCATTTCAAAGTGTTGAAGCAGCGAACTGAAAGTGAAAAACACTAACAAATCACCGCCCCGCTGGTGGTCCGTGTCGGGGGCTCTGACGGTACTGGCGATTGGTTGCAATTGGTCAGAGTACTACCACCACTACCACTACTACCACCACTACCACCACTACCACTAGCTACTATCATGACAAAACACCAGCAGTAGTAAGCAACTTCTTCTTAGTTCTCTTCTTACTGTGCTCGTTTTCTCCGGGTTCACCCTGTGTTTAAAATACTTAAGTTAATCATCTCATCTCAGCTTAATATCCTACTAACCAACCTATCAAACGACAGTTAACTCAAATAACTATAACAAATTGTACTATACTACTACTACTACTACTTCTACTACTACTACTACTATTCTTAAAGTCTACTACTTGTGAGTACATTCAATTCCTCCTCCTCTCTCTCTCCCTCTCTCTCTCTCTCTTCCCCACTAAATTCTTGAATTGCGAGTCGAATCCGAATTTATTAAGCAACACCGATTTCGGCTACGCTGCAAACAGCAGTGGCACAGCAGCAGTGGCGCGGCATTCAGTGGTAGCGTGGCGTATTATTAGAATATAAGAGTTATACAGTATCAACAACTTCTTCATAATCTTTATATATTTTAAGCCAATAATTAATCCCATTACATCCTTCATTATTAATATCTTCTTCTTCATCAACCGCATTATCCAAATCACATTGTTTTTTTAATTTATCACTAACTTCTTTCTTTGATTTATCTACCCCTAACCATGGTTTTGGTACACTATCTGAAAATTTAATTAATTTAATATTATCATAAATATATTCAGATTCCCATCCATATCCTGTCTCTTCTTTATCATTATTATAATAATAATATGGTATTATATCATCAATATTATTATCATATATTAAATCTTGTGGATCTGTTAAATATAAATTATGTTCATTTTTAATTAATTTAAATTCATTTGTAATTAATCCATATGGATTATGAGGTAATATTAATAAAAATGGTTTTGTAATAAATTCATTAATTTCAAATTCATTATTTTTAATAGTTTCTTCAATTTCAATAAATTTATTTAAATTATCTGGTGAACCGTTATTACTTTTTGTAACAAAATCAATTAATATATTAAATATAATTTCATTTGGTTCACAAACAAAAAAATTCTCATTTAATTTATAATTTAATTCAAGTTCAATTAAATAATTAATTATACTTTTAATTGATGGTAATTCATTATATAATTTATTATTTAAATCAATTAAATTTAATTTTAAATCAATTGATTTATTAATTATATTTTCAATTTCTTTATCTCTAATTTCATTTGTTTTAATAATATCATTATCCCGTATTTCCTTTTTAATATTTCTAAAATATGAATAATCAGTAGGTATATAAATCATTGCATCTGGTAATGAAAAAAATAATTCATCAAATGAATCATAAATTAAATAATCTGAATCAAAAAATATTACTTTTTCATATTCAATTAATCTAAAAGCATAATATTTAATAAAATAATCTTTCCATATAAATTCATCATCATCATCATTGTTACTAATTGGTCTAAATCTACGTATTTTAACATCATATTTATTCTCTGCTTTTGAAATTATTGTATTTTCATGAATTCTACCCCAATCATCTCTTGCCTTTGATAAAAATATAATAACTATATCTGCTTTTATTTTTGAATTTTCTCTTAATCTTTTGGAATTTAATATAGCATTTTTTAAATCATCTAAATTTGTTGCATATGTAACATATGCATATAATTTCCAATCTATTTCTAATTGATCTGTATTTTCTAAAAATAAATCATAACTTTTTGATATAATTTCATATGGAATTGTTTTAATATCTTGTTTTTTTTTATTTAAATTTTTTAATAATAAATTATTAAAATTAAATGTTGTTGATATTTTATTTATTTTATTTATTTGATTCTTATTATTAGTATGATGTATTAAATTAAAATTATCAAAATCATTTTGTAATGTATAAATAAAAGTAAATATTATTAATGATAATGATAGACAAACTATGGCTTTAGTTAATGATTTTGGAAATAATGATTTATTATTGTGATGCCGAACAACCATGTTTTGGCTCTTCTGGTTCTTCTGACTTTTCTGACTTATCATCTTTGGCATAAGAATATAGTAATAATAGTTGTTGTAAAACGGTGTTTATCATCTGTTTATTTTAGGTTATCGTGCCCGTTGAATTGTTTTGGTAACTTTCTTCACCGCCTCGCATTTTCTGTTTTCTGCACAGCCTCAAAATATTTAAACTCATAAAATAAATATCAATAAAAAACGAAATAAAGCAATAATAACAAGAATAACAATAATAACACTAGAATAGAACCACGGTAGTAGAAAAGAAATGAAATCAACAATTAAAACAAAAAAAAAAAAAAAAAAAAAAAAAAAAAAAAAAAAAAAAAAAAAAAAAAAAAAAAAAAAAAAAAAAAAAAAAAAAAAAAAAAAAAAACAGCATAACATAACATAACATAACATAGCAACATAACATAGCATAACATTAAACAAATCATAATAATAACATTCAAATTATTTAACCAAAAAATGAGTCAACTCTTGTTCCAATTGTAGGTTTCTTAATTCTTAAGAATTTCTCTGCATCTGTAGTTTCATCTTCTTCAATCATACTTTCATCATCATCATCACTTGGATAATAATTCTTTGATTTAGAACTTCTAGTATTAATATGATTAATAAATCCATGATTTCCATGATTTCCATGATTTCTTCTTTCACTTTTTAATAAATCTTTACTCGATCCTTGAATAACTATACCACCAATACGACCACGAATTGGACTATGTGATCCACCACCACCATTTATTGGACTTCTAGGTAAATTATTAGAATCAGTTAATGCACCATCTGTATCAATATCACCTGCATATCCATCATCAGTAGTTTCAAATTCATCAAATTTATAATCATTAATATGTTTATCATCATCGTCTTCTTCATCATCTTCAGATGATGATGTATCTAATGCAGAACCAACAGATTGTTTAATTTCATTCATTGCATTATCTAAATCATCTAAATATTTAGAATCATCAAATTTAGAATCTTTTGAAATTAATTCAGGATCCATTTCTAAAATTTTAATTAATTTTAATTTTTTTTCATTTATTTTTTTTAATTGAATTGAATTAATTGAATTTTTTTTTTTTAAAATTTCAATTTTTTCTAATTTTTTTAATGTTTTTAATTTCATTCCTGATAATGTTCTATAATTATCTTTATTATCTTTATTATCTTGATTCTTTTTATTCTTTTTTAATGTTGATGTTAAATTACCTTTTCCTTTACCACCACACATTGATATACGTAAATGTAAATTTAAATGATCATTATAATTATTAGTAGTATTATTGTTATTATTATTATTATTATTTAATAAATTAAAAACAGTTTCATGCTTTAATATTGATGAACCATTTGTTGTAGATATAATTGATCTATTAGCTAATTTTTCTGGTAATTTTGATTTTAAATATTGATTTAATTCATTAGTTGATATATTTGTATCAATTATATTTAACTGTAAATCTTCAATGCCTGGAATCGTGCTCAGATACACATGAACCATTGGTAAAACTTGTTGAATTTAGAAAGAAAGAAAGATGAAATTAAAGGTGAAATTTAGAAATTTATGCGAATTTATAAAATTACTAAAAACTAGTGTTAAAACTCGTTGTAACTGCACAACCTGGTGATACCAAAATATTGTCAATTCAACTGAAATGTGTTCGTTCAACGTTGGAGTGGTTATTCTATCAGATACTTGTTTCAAAGATAAATCACAGGATAAAACTACACCGGCTTTAATCGGGTTCATCGATGCAATTAACTCCGAATTACACCCACAATCAACTTATAAAATCATTAAAACTACAATTATTCCTGATAAAATCGATGAAATTCAAAATATTATAAGTTCATGGACTAAATCAGATGAATTGAACTTGATTCTAACTTGTGGTGGTACTGGATTTACAATTAATGATGTTACACCAGAAGCAATTAAACCATTAATTGAAAAAGATGCTCCTGGTATAATTCATTGTATGTTAACTGAATCTTTAAAAAAAACTCCATTTGCAATCATGTCAAGACCAATTGCTGGTGTTAGAAATAAATCGTTAATTATTACATTACCTGGTTCTCCAAAAGGTTCAAAAGAAAATTTAGATGCTGTTATTAGAACTTTACCTCATGCTTTATTACAAATTAGTAATAAAGATTCAAGAGCTTTACATAAGAAATTGAATAGAACATTAAATGATGCTTTACCAAATACTTTGACTGAACATAATCATCATCATCATCATCATCACGATCATGATGAAACAGATAAAGTTACAGGAAGAATTGGTTGTGGTATTTCAAGACATCAATTAATTTCTAATGATTTAAATGCTCCAGTTATTCAAAGAGCAAGAGAATCACCGTATCCAATTATATCAATTGATGAAGCATTTAAATTGATTTCTAAACATACACCAAATCCAACTATTATTGAAATGGATATTAATGATCCTTATTTTATTGGATGTTTTATTGCTGAAGATATTTATTCTCCATTGAACCATCCAAATTTTAGAGCTAGTATAGTTGATGGATATGCAGTTATAAGTTCAGATGGACCAGGTATATATCCAGTTGTTTCAATTTCTCATGCTTCATCATTAAATAAAGAATCAATTTTAAAATCAAATTGTATTTCAAGAGTTACAACTGGAGCACCGGTTCCATTAGGTTCAGATGCAGTTGTAATGGTTGAAGAAACTGAATTAATTACAAAGACAGAAGATGGATTAGAAGAAAAAGAAGTTAAAATATTAGCAAAAGGAGTTTTACCAAATGATAATATTAGAGAAATTGGATCTGATTTAAAAAAAGATGAATTAATTTTATCTAAAGGTTCTAAAATTACACAAAATGGAGGTGAAGTTGGTTTATTAGCAAGTATTGGTATTACTAAAGTTAAAGTATATAAGAAACCTTTAATTGGAGTTTTATCAACAGGTGATGAATTAAAAGATATAAATGAAAATGATGAAATTAAAAGTTTAAAATATGGTGAAATTTATGATAGTAATAGACCAACATTAATTTCATGTATTAAAAATACAGGATATAAAAGTATTGATTTAGGTATAGTTACAGATAATAAAAATGAATTAAGTAAAACTTTAATTAAATCATTTGAAGATAACGATATTGATTATTTAATTACAACAGGAGGTGTTTCAATGGGTGAATTAGATTTATTAAAGCCAATAATTGAAAGAGAATTAGGAGGTGAAATTCATTTTGGTAGAGTTAGAATGAAACCTGGTAAACCGACAACTTTTGCTACATTAAAATTAAAAGATCAAGGTAAAGATAAAATTAAAATTATATTTGCATTACCAGGTAATCCAGCCTCAGCTATAGTTTGTTATTATTTATTTGTTTTACCTTCATTATTAAAATTTCAAGGTTCACCAATAACAAATAAAAATGATATTTTACCTTCATTACCTAAACTAAGAGTGAAACTAGCTGGAGGAGATTATAAATTGGATCCAAAGAGACCTGAATATCAACGTGTTAATATATATCAAAATGAAAAATTTGAACTAGTTGCTGAATCTACAGGGTTTCAAAGAAGTAGTCGAATTGGGTCGTTCAAAGGAGCCAATGGGTTTGTGTGCCTTCCTGCTAGCTGTGACGATGGAGGCCACCGTGTGAAGAAGGCAGGAGAGAGTGTTGATGCCCTTTTGATCGGGTCGTTGTGTAGTTGTTTGTAGTTGTTTGTAGTTTTTGTTAGTTGAGCGCCCTTTAAAAATTTAATTCTTTTCACACGTAAATTGGAGATTGGGAAACACCAAAACAGCTACTGCTCTTGAGTTCATACCTCTCTCCTGCTACCAGAGCATCTCTTCCCTGCTGTCTACTACCATCATGAGTGGCGGAGACCCCCAACCAATGACTAGTGAAATGTTTGCTGTACGTCCCTTTCCCCTTTCCTCAACCGTGTCTTGGTTTCCATTCATATTCATATCCATATTTATATGTATACTAACTATTTCTTATCAAACAACTTATACCAGAGTACCATACGGACAATGAGATCCATGAAAACAAACGATTTGAAAACTATCTGTAGAGCTCTAGAATTGGCTCGTAATGGTAGAAAAGATGATTTACAAGAACGTATAGATAAATTTTTTACAACTGCAAAACAACAAGACAATCAACCTAAATTACATGCCATCAAAGAAATAATAACAAAAGTTAAAAAAGGTGATACTGTCCCAAGTTATACCTCTCTATTAGCAAGTTTTAAACAGAAATTTGCAAGTCATGAAAGAAGAAGAAAGCAAAGAGGTGGTGATTCCGCAATGTCAATTTATTTTAAAAAATCTGTTTTTTATAATGTTAAAAGAAAGATATACATGAATGGTTCTGATAACCCAACTTTAGCTAGAAAATCTCCTGATGGTACTTTAAGTTGTAGAATTAATTTTTCTTTAACTGGTGAAGAAATTGATTTATTAAAACAAAATGAAAGAATGAAATTATATATGTTTTCTGGTAAAGTTGAAGATCCTAAAATTTCAGCTGAACAATATGTTGAATTTACTACAACTCCAATTAGAATTGATTGTAACACAAAAGAAATTTCCTCTACTAGTTTTAAAGGTATTAAAAATATCCCTGGTTCTGCTAAACCTGCTGATTTAACTGTTCATATTCATAAAGATACAAAAAGAAATTATGTCGATGTTAAATATGCTTTCACTGAAGAAGATTATTTATTTTATTTTTATATTGTTGAAACTGTTCCAATTAGCCATTTAGTTGATTCAATTGTTGCTCGTCCTCATATTACAAAAGAACAAACAATTAAATTATTTAAAAAATTAGGTAATGATGATGGTTTAGAAGCTTCAAAAGAAATTGTTTCTTTAAGATGTCCTTGTTCATTCACAAAAATGGTCCATCCTTGTAGATCAGTTAAATGTGGTCATCTACAATGTTTTGATACATATTCATTTTTAAATTTACAAAGTAAAACACCAACTTGGCAATGTCCTCAATGTTCTAAATTTATTAAATTGAAACATTTAGCTATCGATGATTACTTTACTGAAATTTTACAACAAACTGATGAAGATGTTGAACAAGTTCAAATTGATGTTTCTGGTTCTTGGACACCTGTTGTTGAAACTGAAGAAGATAAAAGTAATAAAAGAAAACAAGATGATTATCCAGTTAAGCAAGAAGATTTAAATCATGTTCCTCCAACTGTTCCAGGTGAAGTTATTTCATTATTATCTGATGACGAAGAGGACTCTCCTATTAACCATAGACGTACAAATTCGAGCAATGCTGTTGCGTCTGCTTTATCTGATGATTCTCCTTCACCATTGCCTGTTAGAGAAAGTTCCTCATCAACTCATCCACAATCTAGAATCTCTGGTACTGAAGAATATCCTGAAATTATAGAATTATCTGATCTTGATGATGATGATGATTTAGTTCCACTTGAACCTGCTCCTCCTGTTCGGCAAAGTATTTCTACTAATGTTCCATCTACGGTATCACAACAATCATCATCTTCTCCTCCACCACCACCACCACCACCACCTCCTCCTCCTCCTCCACAACAACAACAACAAGAAAAGTTACCTCTGCCTTTGTCTCCTGATCAACAAGGTTCTTCTTCCTCTAACAATGTCAATTTATTAAGCTCACAAAGTCAAGATGATGATGATGATATTCCACTACCACTTCGCTCTAGAATCTCTAGTACCTCTTCAATTCCTAGAAAAAGTGTTTCTCCTCAGGCAGCTCATTCTCTCCCTTTTCCTAGACGTACTTCTGCTTCTGCAACTAGAACTGCTTCTCAAATTGATTTACCTGATAATACTAGAAATAAAGCTAGAAAGGTTTCCAGAGATAATAATTTGGCTCCATTACCACTTAGATCGGAATCTGGACAAGCGCCAACTACTACAACAAACGTGATTTCCCCTATCCAGGATCCTGGGCTTCCTCTCAGACGGCCTGCAGCTAATATGAATCATAATAATTTGTCTAACCAATCTGGTAGTTCTCTTCAACAACAATTATATCAACAGCACATGCAACCTCCTAATAATGTTTTAAATCCTCAGGTGACATCTACATCTCAACCACGTCGACCTCAAGTTACTTTTCAGCCTCAATTAGGTAGCTTAAATGCAATAGCTAGCACTCAAAATAAAAATCCAGTTCAAGTTCAAATTCTTCCTCCCCAGGAAGCTGCTACTATAAGAGCTGCTTCTCTTGCTACACCTGGACTGACTCTGCAACAACACCAACAGCAAATGTTACAACAGCAATATACTCAACTACTGCAACAACAACAAAACCAATTTTATCCTTCAACGGGTTCTTTTAATGCTATGGGGCAGGCAACTCAAATTCCTCAAGAAGCTAATAACACTGCTCAACCTGAAGATATGAATCCTGCTCTTCTTGAAAGATCAATTCATGAAACATTCATTGGTTTTGTTAAACTGGGTCAATTGTATCATCAATACTCTATTCAAGATATTAGAACTGCCACTGCATTTAGTAGTAAATTGGAGATTTATAAACCATTAGTTAATTCTGATCCAGTTTATTCAGAATTTACTGATATTTTAGAAAGAGAACATCGCTTTTGTCATGCTAATATTAGTTCATTTTTTGATGAAATTTTCATGGCCAGAGTTGCTTTAACATCTGCTGTTATTAGAAGAGAAGTCTGGTTTACCGAGGTTGCTCAATGTTCGTTGAAATTAAAATATAAGTTAGTTGATAAAAGCAGACCAGTTGGTGAAGTTAATTTAACACCTTCAATTAGAGAATATTTAAACACTATGAAGATTCAAATTTATTATTTTGGTACTTTAAATATGGTTCTTTTAGCACTTGAAAAGCAATTACATGCAATTCGTCAATACGTTAAGCAAAATCCTGGATTCGATGTGGTTAGTGGATTATTTAATGATATATTGAATAAAGCTGTTAAACATGTTCAGCAACAAGCTCCTGGCAGTAACTTATCTCTGCTACACATTTTATCTTTTCAAAACGTTCATGAAAGATTGGGTAGTTTAGGTGTTAGATTAGCTTTAGATATTCCAACTACTGATAATGAAACTATCCTGCATTTAAAATCTAAAATTTCAGAAATTGATATCATGAAACTTATTTCTGAAGTGGAAAATATGTTACCTTCAGCACTAGCTCAACAACAGCCAGGTGCTCCCAACTCAAATTCAAATTCTGGTTCTACTTCCTCAATATGTAACCAAGCTTATGGTCCATACCAACGTTATATTCCAGTTGATAAATCTGATATTAATAGTGTTACTTTGAAATCAGTCTTATATGATGCAAGCTGGGATAAGTATAGAAGACATATTCAAGGTGGAAGTGCTTCATCAGATTCCCCTATTCAAGCTGTTACTTCAATTGTATCTCAAGGTCCCAATGTTGCTACCATTGGGGTTGATGCACAGGTTCCAATTAATAGAAATAATAGTTCTCATCCACCTGTTATATCTGGCAATATTACTGGCGCCAATTCGGCTCATAATATAGAACATGAAGCTCAAGTTAGATTGTTAAAAGAAAAAGAAGAGGCTGCTCAAAAAGAAGCTGAATTAAATGCTAGAAGAGAAGCTGAATTGAAAGAAAGAGAGGTTGCTGAATTGAAAGCTAAGCAAGCTGCTGAATTAGAAGCTAAACAAACTCTTGAAAAGAAAGCTAGAGAACAAGCTGAAGAAATTAAAAGAAAGGCTGAAGAATCCAGAAAGCAAGCTGAACAATCTAAAAAGCAGGCTGAAGCTAAGAGGATTGAAGAATTAAAGAGAAGAGAACAAGAAGCTAAATTAAAGGCTGCAGAGGCTAAAAGAAAAGAAGAAGATGCTAGAAAGAGAGAAGAAGAAGCTAGAAGAAAAGAAGAAGAAGCCAGAAAAGAACAAGAGGAAATTAAAAAGAGAGAAGAAGCCAAGAAGCTGGAACATCAAAGAAAATTAAGAGAAGCTGAAACTGCTAGAAGACGTAAAGAAGAAGAAGAAAGAAAATTAAGAGAAGTTGAAGAAGCTCAAAAAGTTTTAAGAGAAAATAATGAAAGAAAAGCTAGAGAAATTGAAATGGTTAGAAGGCAAAAATTAGAAGCTGAAAAGAGATTTAAATATCAAGAAGAATCCAAGAGGTTGATGGAAGTAAAAGAAAAGAAGCTGAAAGAAGCTGAACATGCTAAGAGACTACAGATTGAAAGTGAAAAGAGACAGAGAGAAGCGGAAGAAATTAAGAGACAACGTGAAGAGAAGCAAAGAAGAGCAAAAGAAAATGAATTAAACGCCAGAGCTCATGCTAAGGAATTAGAATTGATAAACAAGAGACGTGTGGAAGGAGAACAGAGAAAAAAAGAAGAAGAAGCTCGAAGATTGAAAGAGTTGAATACTAGACTTGAATTGGAAAGAAAGAAGAAAGAAGAAGAGAATAAATCAAAAACAGAACAAGAAAGTAGAAGATTGTTAGAAATTAAATATCAGCTCAAGCAAAAAGAAAAGAAGGATAAAGCTGAAGAAGATAGACAAAAGAGGTTTAATCTAGAAACTCAGATGAGACAACAGCAAGAGAGAAAGAAAATTGATGAACAAAATAAATTAAGAGCTGAAATGGATGCCAGAAATAGAGAATCTGAAAATAAGAAGAAGAAAGAAGAGGAAAGAAAAAGAGTTCGTGAAGAAGAATTATTAAGAAAAAGTTTGTTAGAAAAGAAGAAAGCAGAAGAAGAAGAATTTAAGAGAAAGAATGAACAAGAAGCTAGAAGAAGAAATGAAGAAGAACTTAAGAAGAAAGCTGAAATGGAAATTAGAAACAAAACTATTGGAGCTGAAAAATCTAAATCTTCTGAAGGTGCTCAATGGGATCAATTAGCCAAGAAGTTAGAAACTAGTACTGCTAAATCAGATATTGAATCTACAACTGTTAAGCAAGTTTCTCTACCTCAAGGTTTTTTGCGAAATATTTTTGGTCAAACTTCATTTAACAAAGTTTCATCTATATCAGCAGCTACAAATAAGACACCGTCGCCACCACCACCTCCTCCTCCTACATCTCCTCCTCCTCCATCTCCACCACCTCCTCCACCACCTCCACCTCAATCTACCACGTCGACTTTGACAAGTTTGAATGCTAATTCAGCAGCTGCTTCTAGTTTTGCTACAACTAATACCTCTAATAATAATATCCCAATTTCTTCATCATCTATTGAAAGGTCACCATCAAAATACAGAAGTATAACCCCACCTGATGCTGAAGTTATTGATTTAACTTCTTCTGATGATGAATTCTAAGTTTCAGTAGTTTAATTTCCGAATTCATGCAGCTCTTTTTTAATTATTACAATTCTCTATTTCTCTTATTTTCAATCAATATTATAGTTTCATATCTGTACATTATTTTTTTATTTTTAGTTGGTTTTACTTTTTTCTTATTATGATGAATCTTATTATGTTTTTTTATTATATTTGCTCTTGTGCTTTAGTTTTTTATTTTTAATTTACTATGTATAGCCTTTGCTTTTAATTTATTAATCGTTGATATTTGTATTTATATAATTTACACAAGATCTATTTAGATTTAGTAGGAATTAAGAACAAAAAAAGAAAAAAAAAGTCTATTTAATAAAGGGTATACCAACGGGAGTTGATTTTCTATAATTAGTATAATCTTGACCAAAAAATTGAGTTAATTTATACTCTTCATAGTTAATTCTACCATTGAAAAACTTGAATAAAATAATTGAGAATAAACAAAAAGAAATTGGATTTAATAGCATTATCTGAGTTCCAATTGCCCAGTAAAAAAATCCAACATATGAAGGATGTCTTGAAATTGAATAAATTCCAGAAGTGACTAAAATATGATTTGATTTCTTATCATTTGCTATAATATGAGAAAAGGATTCACCAGCACTAACCATTGCTAAAGATCTTAAGAATTGACCTATTAATATTAAAATAAAGCCAAATAATTTTATTGATGTGAAAATTTTAGATTGATTAATTTTAAATTTTGTAAAGAATACTAATTCAATCAAAGTTTCAAAAATTGCAATTGTATGGCATATTAAATACTCGGAACCATTAGAAAAAATTAAAAATGAATCTGTTGATAATTTTGAAGTTTGATAAATTGAAGTGATATAAAATTCTAAAAAATGGAAGATTGATATTGCAGAGATATAAATTAATATTGGAGTAAATGACAAATATGGAACCAGAGAAACAGAAACTCCAATCATTACACCTAATATCAAAGAAGTCAATGATATTTGATCTAATGGATTTCCTTTTATAAACTTGAGTAATGTTTGATGATCTGCTGTATTTAAGAAATTTGACTGAGACATTGTTTTTTTATTTGATCACAAGGAGAGAGTCATCAGTTGAAAAGATAATATAGATTCCTGAGAGTTTATATATAATTTTGGAAAGAGAAGTAAGTGGTTTCATGTTTCAAAGTAACCTGTTCTTAAAATTCAAAATTTGGAATTACTAGATTTAGATTTCTCAATGGCAGGCGTCGATCGTCGGCGGCTCTACTTCTGCGTCGCTGTGAATGTGCGGCTATTATATTGATCTTGGCAAAAAGCGCCAGCACGCCGTGAAACATCATGATTCAATCAAATTAAATTAAATCATGATTCATGATTATTGCAATTGCAATTCATTTATTTATATATTAATTAATTGTAATATTTCAATTACAATACTTACTTAATAATGTGAATCTGATATAAATTGGTTAATCAGCCCCAGATAGTAATCAATTATCAATGATTAAAGATTAATTAATTTGGTAGCAGAACCCCACTTAAGACCAGAAATAAATAATTAATTGATCAATGCCATCTCATATATAAACTCATAAACCACAAATAGACTTATACTAACATATATCAATTAATAGTACGTGTATAATCATTTATTGCCTTATAATTTGATCAATATATCTAATAACTTCTAACTTCTCAGTTACCAATTAACCTTCAATACCCGTACAAAATCATTACATCAATATTAATATACATCATATATATGTATTGTGGGTTTAATCAGAATTATACGTACCTAGATAATCGGTTTATTGAAGTTTATTGGTTTATGGTTTAATTTATACCACATGGGAATCTTGGGATCAATCAAGATTCAAGTGGCATGCACATGTACAGATAGGTAGCACCGTAGCATATATGCATATCTTTTAACTTTCATTTTGTTGCAATATTATAGCTAAAGTTATGCTGCTCTGAATTGCATGGGTTTAGGTTATCACATAATTAAATTTATTGGAGTAATTCATTTTCAAGATTGATTGAATCCACTGAATTCACTTACCGTTATATGATTTCCATACAAGGTCCTAAACTTTTCAAAGTTGTCTTTTCTTTTGGATATATATAGCTATAGTAGGAATTGTAGGAATATCGATGATGATGACTCCTGAATCTTCAATATGCCTACAATTGTACATCGCTTCTTGATTCGGTATTAGTCGAGATTAAGTTACGAATCTGGAATTAAACTACCCCCCTTTGCTGTTTTGCTGTTTTGCTGTTTGATTTAATCATTATAATAAATTAAATTAATTAATTCATTCAATTTCATTATAATTGGCGACAAGAACAATATATTATATATATATTGACCAATTACTTGAATTGAATATATCTGATATTGCCGAAGGAGTCTGCCGACTTTCGGAGGGACAGGTCTTTACACACGTACGGTCTTGTTGCCTGTTTTATATATTTCACCGGGAAATTCACTATATACGTATTCATCTTCATCTTAATACTAATTAATTTCCACTATCTATATACTACGCCTACTGTTAAACTGTGTAAGAATTGCTGTATATGATCCCAATCATAAACTTAAACGTGTGAAGTTGAAACAGAGTACTAGTGATAGATAAATTGATTCCAAATATCTCAAACATTGACTCATTAATTCATTATAATTAATTAAATTGAGTGTTATCACAGCAGGCTTATAACCGTTTAGGGCTAGTAACTTTGCTTATGAATATTCAGGGGTATACAAAGTGTCTATATATTTGATATAAAAAGTGATAATTTGAAATTCAATTACATGCATGCATGCATGCATGCGATTAATGGATGGAGATATTTCAAAATTGATATTGATCGATTCAATTAAATCAATTAAATATTTATCTGATGGAGGAGGAGGAGGCGTAATAATAATCATTTACCCTGGCCTGTATGCAGTGACCACCACCATTTTTATACTATATGAACGTAGCAGCTACTGTAGTAGCACTATATCATGTATGAGATTTTTTGACTCAATTCTCTTAGATATACTTCAAGATCAAATAGAATGAATACAATCAATTAAGGTGACTCAGCATTCACGTTAAACCCTTTGACCTTGGGCCCTGAGTCCTGACTCCCCTGAGTACTGGCTCCCTGGACCCTGGCACTTGACCCCACGGAAGATCGGAATTTAAGAACAATAATACGTGCCCAATTAGCTAAAGTTAAAAAAAATTAAACAACGTCATTGCGCCTATAGCCTTGTATACGGCGTAAATCCAAAGCCAGTTAAACGGTTAAGTAGTCGAACATTCCCAGCTATAGATATAGGTAAACATGCTGGAGATATACAGTAGTATGCCGATGCATTATATAAAGGTGTCTATATTCCCAAGTTCCAATTAAGACCATTCGATTATTCTTAGTAAAAGCTTCTACTTTCAACAATGAGTTATTATCAAAGCTACCCTTGTTACTCTCAAAACTTTTACAACTCCACTCCTCAAAACACGTCACTAGAAGATTTCTATATAACATCCAATGATGGTCATCCCATCTTACCTTCATCCCTACCTAGAACTGCAAGTACAGAATTATATTCATCTGATTTAAGTATGGTTCCTCCATATATTGATGAACAAGCCATCTCTAATTATTTGAATAAAAATGACTATGAAACTTTTGATTTACAGCACAACTCTAATATTAAACTGAAATTGCAGACTAGTCAATGTCTTAATTTTGAACCTGCTACTACTAATACTCCTCATATGACGGACACTGATAGTACTGATACAGATGTTCCTGAAACACCTTATTCTGTTGACCAGATTTTACCATTTAATAATATTCTCAAAGAATTTTCAACATGTGATACATATTTGACTTTTTCAAATTCAACTGATTCAACTACAGTTCTAGCTTCAAATAATTCAGTTCATTGTCTTTATTCAACAGTATCACAACCACAATTATTAAATAACCCAGAACAACAAGAAGTTCCACAAACTAAGAAAAAAAGAAAACCTAGGTCTAGAAATAAAAATAAAATTAAAAAAAATCATTTTGAATGTCATATTTGTCACAAATGCTTATCTCGTAATGAATCATTAACAAATCATATATCAGCTGTTCATAATAAATTAAAACCTTTTGAATGTTCTAAGTGTCCTGGAAAAAAATATTCCACAAAGTCTGACTTAAGGCGTCATATGAGAGAAAAACATATTAATAGAGGTAAAAGATATTATATTTGTGGTGGTACAGATATAGATGGTAATATGTATGGTTGTGGTAAAACATTTGTTAGACCTTATCAATTGACTACTCATTGGAGTTGTAAGAGTTCTAAAAAGAAATGCTTACTACCTCAACATTTTCATTATGAACCCCAGTTATGTTATGTAGATCATACTACATAAGATTGTATTTTGATATCAGATATATGAAATTTAGTTTCGTCTTATAATGTTATAACTTAATTTACATCAATTTTCTCTAATCAATTCCCATTATTCTTATATTATTATTTTAAATGTGGTATCTTATTCATTCAAGGAAATTCCCGTAAGAGAATTCCTAACTGTTTTATTTTATTTTCATTTTCATTATTAGAATTAGAATCATCGCTTAATTTGCAATCATCATAACTTTCTTTCTTTAATTCTTTCGCAGTTTCGCTTTACTTTACTTTTATATTTTGCTGGCCGTTTTTTTATTTCTTTGTTTGATTATAGTAACACTCTTTCTATTCAAATGTATTGCTTTTTCTAAATTTTCTAAATTTTCTACATTTTGAACTGCATGTATTTAGTATTTAGTACTTGTTCAAACTTCAAATTAAATTAACATGTACCTGCGCCGCAAACACACAACCAGCACAAATGTGGCACTACGGCTGAGGCTTTTAGGGGCTTAGTTAAATCTGAATAAGGTCTGTTCAGTTCAGAGACTCAGAGTCTTCAGACTGTTCAAATAAATTCCAATTCATTTTATATAAGAATATAGATTAATTACTGTATAATTATATTATTTGATAATACTAATTATTATTTATATTATGATAATTAAATTCAATCATAATCATAGAAATTTGGAATGAATGCCATATCGATAAATTGGAACCAATAAATTAATTTATGGACGTACTAATACTGTAATTAATTAATTAATACTATTAGACATGTAAAAGACAATTGCAATTAAATCTCTTAATTGTATTCAATATATTTAGATTGTTCATAAGATTTGCTTGATCATTTCCCTGTCTCATGACTAACTCATAATTAACTTAAACTTCACACCGCATCCAAAATCATGATCAATCATCAAAGATCGCTTCACGTACAATTCAATATTGAGTTGAATTGAATTTGGTTGATTGTTTTTAACAATTATTAATATTATAAGAGAGACAGAATATATATATGTATATAAAAAAAATAAAAGTAAACTGAAAATCAAAGCAGTTTGAAATTATCAACATAAACAATTAAAAGAACAAAAAAGATAGAAAGAATAGAACAGGGAGAATATAAGAAGTTTAATCTCCTTCATTTTAAAATTATAATAACGCAGCAATAGCTAAGGAACCTGCTAAACCTAAACCAATAATTGGTTTTAAGTCAGCTCCACCAGCGGTTGAAGCAGAAGCAGAAGCAGACCCAGAAGCAGATCCAGAAGCAGATCCAGAAGCAGAAGCTGCACTACTTGAAACATATTCAGAAGAGGAAGCTGAAGTAACTTTAGTAACAATACCTGATGAATAGCTTGAACCAGAAGTAGCTGAACCAGAAGCAGAAGCAGTGACAACAGCACTTTCAGTAACTGTAACATCGGCAGCTTCAGATCCTGAAACACTAGCAGTAGAAGTAACAGTAGCAGCAGCTTCAGCAGCAGCAACTAATTCACTAGATAATCTTGTAGAATACCAAGGTAAATCAGTAACAATACTTTCAAGAGTTTGAATCTCTGCAGAATCAATATTTGAGAAAAGAGTGGTATATGAATCATCAGTATAAGTTGTAATTTGTTCATATAAAGTAATTAAAGCAGTTGGAAAAACGAAACCAGAAGCAGTTGCAATAAACTCTTGATAATCATCTTGATAAGATTGAATATCTTGAAATAGAACACCTAATTCAGCTGCTTCTTCAGCAGAAATAGCAGCTACAGTTTCTAATGATACTAAAGTTAACAAAACAGACGATAATGTTGTTTTATTGAATAACATATTGGAGTTTGATAAGAAGTTGATAGAAATATAGAGAGTGAAACCTAATTATTCAAAACAAACTATAATTAATCTTAATTCTTGTGGAAGGAAATTGATTGGTATTTAAACCATTTAAACGTATTTTCTTTGCACGTCCCTGCCCGTAAGATTGGGATATGTGTAATGTGTTGTTGTTATTGTATTGTGTATAGCTGTGGCATATGGCATGTAGACGGTACCCATGGGACTTGAGACTTGAAGCTCATAATTGGGATCTAGTCTGAATATAAAACGCAAGTTTGCCACATCTTAAGATACAATTCAGTTGTTTCAAGACGCGGACGAGTGCCCTGGAAATTCGGAAATTCAAACAGTACTAACAGTACCGTACTACGTAGTACATGCTACAGTACGTACTCTATGATGATATATGATTTATAATTATAGCTTGAACTAATTAAATTTAAGAATTATAAAGAGGTAAATTAAAGAGACAATGAAGATAATAATGAATTATAGAGATGAGATACGTACAGTAATTGTTAATAGAATAATAAAATGAACAAGAAAAGTAAATTAAATAAATAAACGATTAAAGAATATAAAGCAGCAACATACAAACTGAAATGCTATATGCAATACTATTAATGAAGCAAACTATACAACAAAACCAAGATGTGGCGAATTAAAATAAAAAAACAGAAAAAATATAACACTGTGATTCTTTTAAAAAGAACCAATTATTATTATAGCACTTTTGTTATTAATTGAGAGAAAAAAGGATTTGGGTATTTTAAACAAGATGCAATATTTACTATATCAATTAATTGCTTATAATAAAGCAGCAGCGAATAAAGAACCAACTAAACCTAAACCGAAAACTGGTTTTAAATCAGCAGCACCAGCAGTTGAAGCAGAAGCAGAAGCAGAAGCGGAGGCAGATCCAGAGGCAGAAGCAGTTCCAGATGCGGTCTTTGTTTTTGTGACATAAGAAGTTGATTTAGCTTTAGAAGAAGCAGAACCAGAGCCAGATTCTGAAGCAGAACCGGATTCTGAAGCAGAACCTGAAGCTGAAACGGTGTTTGTGACAGTAGCAGTAGATTTACCAGCTGATGATGATTCTGATTCTTCAGATGAAGCAGAAGCACTAACAGTGTTTGTGACGGTGGCAGTCTTAGTGGTACCTTCTGATGATGATGCTGAAGCAGTAGTTGTGTTGGTAACAGTAGTACCAACCTTTGATGAAGATGATGAACTAGCAGAAGATGAGCTTGAAGATGAAGAAGCAGCAGCAGCACTTGAAGAAGCGGTAACAGTAGCAGTAGCAGTTGCAGTGGATGCTTCAGTTGTGGCAGCAGCAGCAGCAGTTTCAGTTTCACCAACAACAACGGTGACATATTCATCTGAATCATCGTATGATAAGGTGGTATCAGCTAAAGCTAAAGAGGATAGTAAAGCGAATGCAACGAATTGAGTTAACTTCATATTTGTAGTAAAATGATATAGTGATAAGGAGAATATAACGGGAGAAGAGGAAAAATCATGTCATAGAGGGAAAGCATGAGTGGGAAATAGGTTGAATTTATAGTGAAATTGGTCAGTGTGGATATTTCTCGGTCAACAAATCAAATTCCATGTTGATATAAAATTTATGAACTAAAAACAAACAACGCGTTTTTGCGAGACTGCGGCTTGTTCGTGTTTTGATCACAGTACGTTTTTTCGATGAATTTCACCTACGTGAATTCGTGAATTGGGTATTTGCTCAATATTCTCCTCTATATAAGTGATAACATATATATAAAATTCGATTACACTACATACTTTCCTTCTCAGGATCAAGCTAGTTCAAACTTCCAAACTTCAACTATCTTTTGTTTGTTAATTTGTCAGGTGCATGCATAAAGTGTAAACAGTCTAAAATCTCCGTTTCCCTTTTTGTCGCCGTATTTTGCCCTTTTCGATCAATCGAATATTCTTTCCTTACGTAAGCGAATCCAGATCAGCCCAAGCCCAAATCGCGGGTTTGAATTTATTATATACGTACAGTTCACTGCATGAGATCGAGTTCAGTATAAACAATTAACACAACATATACAGTAGTGGATGATCTTGAATATTTGTAAGCTAGCTTAATCAACTAACCCTAGCTAATATACATCAATATACAATCAAATTATAATTGAAATCAAAATACTGTATATATATATCGTATCATTCATAAATAAAAAACAAAAAAGTATATACGTTGAGAAAAAACCAACTAAATCCAATCATCGCGAAATTCTTAGCTGAGCTCGCGCGATCGCGATCTAGCTGAATCTCTAGCTCTCTCTCTTCTTAATTCTTAATTAATTAACTTAATTTTTTTTCACTTCACTAGCAATATTTCAACTTTTTTACTGCACATAATTACTCCAGTTCTTTAAATTAAAACGATGATGAATGATGGTACTCGTTGCGTGGAGGCTATGTTAAATTACAATTAAAATGATGATAACAATAGCTATATAGCTAGGAAACTACCAGAGATCAAGAAAGAAAGCTCTATCTGGTAATTAAAATTTGCTGTTTAAAGAATAAAAATTAAAAAGCTATAGGTAGTACTTTATTTTTTCTTCATGGATATCATCTCGATCCGCAATACCTATACCCTATAGCTAATAATAACAAAACAATTAAATTAAGTCAAGTCAAGTCAGATACAAATTAAATCACGTAACTGAAGATCAATATATCAGGTATGATAACAGACTATTAAATATAACCGTGTATAAGACAGCTACTATATTATATCAAATCAAAGGAGGAGCTCCATACTTTTATTAATTAGCGATTTTTTGAATTCAAATTTAATTTCAATATAATATATCTGAACAGTTTGATACATCGATACATTGAAATAAATTTAAACTATTTTATACTCTCCCAATTGGTCAATTTTTCAATTCAATAAACTGTACCTTAAATTTAGATCGATCCAGATGATCATGTACGTATAGGTGGCTCAATATTTGATTTAATTGCAAATTACAATGAATTTGCTCACAATTAATGCTTAAAATGAAATGATGAATATTATGATTTGTTTTGTTAGAATTTCTTCTTCACTTGTTTGCGTTATATATTTGGTTTAATTTGAATTTTTAGTATCCCATATTTTTGGAAACTTAAATAACTACAGTACTGTAATGTAATTGAATTAGTGTGTAGCTATAATATACGTAGTTTTTAGTAGTTTAGCTGGTGCCTGTAGGCTGTATTCCCTGGAATCGCGCGAGTTGATTTGTTGATGAAAGGTTTTTGGCTTAGCGGCTGCATTTTTCGTTTAAAATATGCTAGAAACGGTAAAAACACTGTAATTATAATTAATTATGTCAAATATGCATCACAGTTATTATATATAGGCTTTAGAATGAATACGGTGCTTTACCTACACTTTTTTTTAATTATAGTACACTCAATTATAACCATTACAGGTGATAATATTTATTGTTTTGAGTTTAGTTTAAAAAATTATTAAGAATATAGTAGACAAAGCTACAGAAAAAACAAAAGAGAGTATTAATATACAATGAATATATAAAACATAAAAACATGAACAAAACAAAATTATAAAATCAAATAAATAAAGAGAACAGATAGTTAAACTGGTAAAAGATGAAAGACGAAAAAAAAAAATACGACTAGAAAAGAACATATCATCTTTAAAAATATGATGTAAAAGTATTAAGAACCAAAAGAGCAAGTTAATTAATTGAAAAAAAGAATGAACATGATGATCAGAGAGAACTTTCTAAATGAATAATAAAGCAACTATAGAACCAACTAAACTTAAGCCAGTTATATAAGAAGGGATAGTTTGACCATGATAACCACCATTGTTAGATGTATTAGCAATAACAGTAGTAACGGCCTCTTTGGATGACGAGCTTGAAGCAGAAGCCTGTTTTTTAGCAGTTGTAGTACTACCAGTAACATACAATGAATCATAAGAAGTAGTCACATCATCAGCATCAGAAACAGTACCACTGAGGCTATCATCTAAATCAGAAAGAGTTGAACTACCCACTAAGGTTGCAATGGTTGTAACAGATCCTTTTTCTAAAGTTGAAATAGTTGTAACACTACCAGCAGAAGTAACAATGGCAGATGTTGCATAAGCTAAAGCCCATGATTCAGTAGAAGCTTCACCTAAAGGACCTATATTAGCAGCATATGTATTTCCTTCAGTAGATTCTGAATTAGTAATAGTTGAAATAGTTGAAACTTCATCACTTGTTCCAGATGTAGTAGCAGCAGCATTACCAGATGATGTACCAGTTATAGTTGAAATAGTTGTCACAGAATCACTTGTTTCATAAGCATAAGCGGTTGCAGTACTCTCAGCATTGACAGTAGCATAGCTTTTTGAAGAGGTGCCGGTTATAGTTGAAATAGTAGAAACTTCGTTACTTGTTTCGTAAGCATAAACTTGTGTTGCAGTACCAACAGCATTACCAGTAGCAGTGACTTTTGAAGGTGTACCTGTTATAGTTGAGATAGTTGAAACACCAGAGTCTTTAGTCAAATAACTTTCATCATCATCATCTGTGTCAGCAAATGAACCAGCAGAGGCAGTTGAAGTTTCCGCATCATCTGCAATTGTACCATAATAAACTACGGTAGTAGCCTGTCTTTTTTTAAATTCAAAGACAGGAACTTGTTTATAGATTGTAGCACCATCTTCATCAGTGTAAACTTTAATGATTCCATCTGGTGATAATTTTGTGAAAGCATTTGCAGCTGTAATTGATTGAATTAAGATTGTAACTAAAAGAGAACTTGATAATTGCATTTTTGAAATTGATATAGTATTAGTGAATGTATATGCCTTAATGTCTTTAGTGATTAACTGAACAATTAAAAGTATGAACAACAGATACAAATATAATGATTTGTTTCATTTTAACTATTATATGAAGGTATATTTATACCAGAAGAACTGAGATGAGAAGATGTTGAAATATCTCCAAAAGCCAGCCAATCTGAAAATAAAGAAGAGAATATACGTGCTAGTGGTAAAAAACAACTAGCCATTATTATGAGATTGTAACTGTAACGTGTTTACCTACTAGTTTAGTAAGTGAGTCAAGTTGATTTGAACAGATCAAGCGCTAATTTTCAAAATTGGCTGGTTTATTCTTAAAGGCTAAAGTTGCCGCTAAAGCCTGTCTCAAAACCAAATCCAATATCAATATCAATCAATATCAATAAATTGACAATAATCCAATATCAACCACCGCACACAAACTAGCTAGAGCATGATGATAATTTATTGATTGTCTGTTTGAGATTGATCTGTTCCCAGAAACAACACTACATATCAACAACAATTAGTTAACAGTACACTAACTCGTTTACTTTTTCTTCAATTCAGACAACTCCTAACTTATTAATGAATCATCATCATCAATGCCAATGAATTATGTTAGATGACTGTCTCAACAGTTTCAAAAATCAAATCCATTAAGTTGTATTAATCTGTTTGTTTTTTATTTTTTGTTCTCAAGATTCTCATTATTTATAGGTTGTTGTTCAACTCGTTTTTGAATCTTAAATTCTTAATCCATCACTTTATTTACAATTCTTATGTCATCACTGTCATAGACCTAATCAAGTAAGCTGATCTATATTTCCACACATTTATATAAAAAACCACCTGAACATTCTTTTCTATTGCTAATTTTAACTTACCGAAAGGGGTACTTTACTTTATAATAACAACTACAAATTATTCAAATTTAATATTATATTCAATTAATCAATCAATATATATCTACGGACGTATGTCGTCGATTTGTCGTACATAAATATCCCATATATAATATCTCCAGAATCCAGAATAAGAAATGCATAGTGATTTCAAACAAATTGAAAATTCACAATTAATTTAATTTTATGTCAGGTACCCAATCAAAAGCAAAAGATTAATTGAACAAACCAATTTAATTTAATTTGATCGATGTTATGATTTGATATTTTGATAATTTAGAATAAGAATTCTAAATTTATATCCTATCGATCACCCTTTTATTTATATTGTTCAAATTTAAATTAATGGGATTTCCACTACAACTATTTTTGGATCATATAAAAGGAAACACTATTCCTTTCTCCATATGCTGGTTATGACTAAGCTAGTATATACAGTATATATATTCATTCTTGAAACTAGTATAAGGTCAATCAATCGATCAACAATGTTTATCAGAAAATCTTTCGTTTATATTCTAATTACCAATTATTTAATTGCAAGTGTTTGTTCTTTAGTAATAGTTACTGATTGGATTACATTTACAACCACAACCACTCTCCCTTGTTCTACATATTCCCCTACAACTATACCATCTCCACTTTTGTATGGTTTTGAAGATTACCCCTATGGATACTTACAATTTGATGTTCCTATTGAGTATACTCCTTTTGAAGTTGAAGCTTTGGGGACAAATTTCTCATTTGATAACGAGTTAGATATTGTTGGATATGATGGTTATAACGAATCAGTTGGTACATTTATTACAACAGGGTCTGATTCTCAAGATGTCACATTTATTTATAACAAAGTTGTTAACGACTCCATTAATACTGTTGAGATAATACTTGGCTATTTACTACCCAACGAAACAGCAACTTATGGTGCTGAGTTTAGTTTATATGCTACTAGTATTTCTGCTTTTTATGCTGCTAGTATTGAAATTCCTTATTCCACTGTCCCAACTTCTACTCCTCCTCCCACACCAGTGGTTAGTGGTACTGTTTCAGGCAATTCAGGAACGCCAACAATTACTACTCCTTTGATTACAATTACTGTTACACCTGAGGCCAATCAAACTCTTTCTGTTGTTAGTTATGAAGCTGTTTCAAAAGGTGATGCTTCGTTTGTCTCTGAGAGTATATTCTTTGAAGGTATTGCTAATTCAACAACTACTTTACTTTGTAGTGATGATTGGGATATTTCATTTTATGACGATGGGTTGTTTACCATAGTCTTGAATTTGACCTCTAGTTATTCAGCTGTTAATTTCTTTGCTTTGGCAACCAATGAAGGTAGCGATGCTGCTACCTATGGTATTAGCTTTACAGGTAGTTATTATTATTATAGTTCCATTAAAAAGCATATTGCAACACAAATTTATGAGGAACAAAAGAGAAATGGTGATCTAACAATTGCATTAGGCGGTAAAGCCTTTAATGAAAACCTATTTGATCTTGCTGTTAGTATTCACTCAACACTAATTGGTTAACAAATTATTATGGATTTAATTGTTATTCGTTGATTCATATAATCTGCTTTCTTTTGTTCCTTTTTAGTTCATGTACACGTTAAATTTAAAGTCTTTCCTTTGATATCCTTAATTTACATTCAACCTAGTTTTATAATTAATTGTTATATACAAAGTAATTAATAAAATTGCATAAAACTTGTAATTAATAAACCATCGGAATACTTCTGTAGTCACGTGCCACTCTTCCTTTTCGAGCGATCACTCCGATTCGAGAAGATAAAAACATTACTTGGAAGTTGGGAGATTCAACATGTTTACAACCTTCACTACTGACCTACAATTAATTTCCAGATACCCAGTCTTCTCCCATTCAATTGGAACCTAAAAGATGTTCAAGCTACACGACTTGAACCCACTTTTCAAGCAACCACAGTCACTTTTTAATAACTCACAGAGTTCATCCACCCAACAATCATCATTACCTTCAATTCCCCTTCCTGCTCCATCTAGTGCTGGCCTTCAAATAAACCAGAGGCCTCAATCATCGGGAACTTATGGGATTCAATCATACACCACTTATAATAATTGGAATTATGGGAATACTAATTCACAAAATAATGACCCTCCATTAACTTTAACCAACTACTATAAATTCACCAGTGTAAGTAAAATCAATGCATATTTTTATCAAATTCAAGACAATTTAACTAATAATGATAATAATACACCACCAATAAATTCAGTAGGTGCATCGGCTGGGACTTCTACTACTTCAGGATCAGATGAAAAGCCTTCCCCTTTACAGTTAATCCATTCATATGATATAATAATTAAAGATAAACTGACCAAAGATTATAATATCAAAGATGTGATGTCTTTTGTTGCTAAAAAAGAAATTTGTGTTTTTCAAATTGAGATTAAATCACTTTCAGAGCAACCACAAGAAGTGACAGCAAGTAATCCTAATTTAGATGTTGGCTTTAATCAACTGAAAGATGCCATAGATAATATAATTATTGAAAATAATATGAATTTAAAATTAGTGTCCGCATCCAGGTTTGATGCAGATTCTGTATTTAAACAAAATATTCACAGTCAACAGCAAGTTCCAACTGGTTTGCAGAAGAGACCAATTAACATCATTTATTTAAGTTTTTTAAGAGCAGTTAAAAAATATTTATCCATGAAATTAACTAATACTTATGAATTAGATGAATTATCTTTAGTCGAGGTTTTACCATTTGGCTCACAAATGATAAGTTCAGGTGTTTTAAATGTTGGAAATAAGAAATATAAAAAGCTTTCGAATTACTCAGTTATTAAAACAAGTCCTTCTTTAAATCTTCGAAACGAGTTGATGGTGAGTATAGTATTATCCAAATATCCACATTTTTATAAATTATCCCAAGTTTTTAATTTAATTCAAGATAGAAAAGACTTTGCGATTTATTTAGTTCCGTCTGGTGTCCGTTCTACACCTTTTAAATCAAGTATTAATGACTCATTGGCAGCTGAAAACCCCCATAATCATGAAAGTTTGATATCATTACTACAAGAACATTTGAACATTAGATTATCAAATTCTACAAAATGGATTAAGCTAATACCCAATTTGAGTCATATGAACGGCCTGACTCCAACAATTTCAAAATATTTAGAAGTTGCTTCCAGTACAAATTCCAAATACATAGTATGGCCTGTTGATCTTTGCTTTATTCAGTTTGGTATTGATTCAAATGAAGTTTTAAATTCAGAGGTTGGTGGTTCGATGAAAGAAGAAAATCAACTTGAACTATCTGATCCGTATTCGTTAGTTTTTGATTTCATTGATGCTGATGAGAAGTTTGAAAAAGAACAAGTGGAGTTAATAGCGAAAGAAAAGCTCCGTGCAGAAGAAGAAGAAGCTACTTTAGCTGCTAATAGACAATCGTCACCTAATGATCTACTTTCAACTGGTATGTCTCCAAATGTTATAATACCGAGTCCTGGAACTCTGAACAACTCGCTAAAGGATTGGGTTACCGGTGATATGTTAACTCAAGGAATAAACTCAATAGATACTCAAATGTTACATCCTCCAACTTCAGATAGTGGTCTTTCATTCAATTTACCAAATATTAAAGAAGAGAAAAATGAACAGGATGATGATTCTGAAGTTCAATCAACGATAACTAAAAACACTGTTTTGCCTATAATTACTGAATCGGCAGTTATCGAATCAAAGCATCCAATAAGGCAATCTTCAGAAGAATCAGATAATGGTGGGGCTATTGGTGATGGTGATTGGGACGAGTTATTTGGAGATATGGATGATGATGATGATGAAGAAGAAGTTGAAATTGAAGAAATTAAACAAGATCTCTCTCATGTGCAACAACAATCTCAAAATTCAGAAGCTTCCAAGCTGGAGATACCGAAACAAGACAGAGAAAAGTCCACAGACTCGTCATCAGAGTCCCCCAAAGTTGAAATGCAACCTCAAATTCCACAAACAAATCCATTTTATGAAGATCCAGGAGCTCCTTCTCCGGTGAGTTTTCAAATATTTGCTTCCCCTTCTCCAAATGCTGGTGAAATAAATGGACCTAGATCAGCCACGACAAAATCTCCAGACGCTTCAATTGGTATTCCTGGCTCAACTACTGGTTCGTTAACTACCCCCAAAGATAGAAGAAAATCAATTTTTGCTCCTTTGAATTTTAATCCATTAATTGAGAAAGATATCGATAGTAAATATTCAACAGGTGGAAAATTCTTTGTTAAAGGTGGTACCGGAAGTGCCAGTGGTGGCACTTCAGCAACAGATAATCCTTTAAATTTAAGTAGAAATCAACCTCCAAGTGCTGGTTCATGCTCTTTTATTGAATCACTTTCTGATCCAGGCCCAGATGGACTCATTGGTTTAACTACTCCAACGTTTTTAAGAAAAAGAACTTTTGAAGAAGCAATTGCTGATGATGATGAAGATTTGATATCTGATAGTGAAGATGAAGAAAATGATGAAGGTGAAGGTGAAGAGGAAGAGGAAGAGGAAGAGGAAGAAGAAGAAGAAGATGATGAAAACGATAATGTCAATGAAGATGAAAATGGATCAGATGAAGATAATGTGAATTTTGGACTTGCACAAAAGCTTGGCCTTCCTGCCTTACATGCTAAAGCTAATATAGATATATTCAGCACACCATCTGCTTTAAATGCTGTTTCTCCTGCTACAGGCGTGTCATCACCATTTCCTCCTATAAGCACCCCTACAGTACCAGTTACTAGTATTAGTTCAAATGAAATTCAAAATTGGCTGTTTTGGATACTAAGAGGTCCATCCTTATCTACAATCCCATCCAAGTTTCTAGTTAGTGGTCATCCTAGGATTTTAAAACGAAATCTAGCTTTGGTTCTTCCTATTCTTCAAGAAATAATACTTTTTTCCAGTTTTGAAGATGCAACTGAAGGCCATAATTTAAACAGATTAAATGAATTTAGAGAATTTCCGAGAATGGTAGGTAATGATTTTGAATGTGTGTTGAATAGAGTCTTCCCAGGTGTTCATAAGCTGAATCTCTGCTCATTGTTGGAACCAATTAAAGAACATGAACCATCAAAGCCATTCGATTGTTTATTTTCTTCATCATCTTCTTCCCCTCCATCAGGTATAACAACTGGTAATTCTGGTAAGTTTAGATTAGAAATGTCGGCTAAACCAAGAACTTATAGTTCCAATGTATTTAGAGAATTTGATGATCCAAGTTTTGCTACAACTTCTCCTTTATTTAATGTTAATTCAAATCCCCCGGATAATGATTATGGTACTAATAAACGTAATTCTACACTTCATCCATCTCCAAATAAGGAGAAGAAAAGTAATAGGGATGTTCTAAATAATATTTCAGCTAATTCATTATTTAAATTACCAACAACAACAGTTAATTCGAAAAGATTAAATGAACCACTGAAAATATCACAATCTTCATTACCGTTTTGGAAATATTTGGACCTGGAACCTTTAGACGGGGTTAAAAATTTTAGAATTTTATTTATTATCCCTAAATCTTATGACTATTTAAAAGAAAAGGCTATTGAATTCATGGAACAACTAAGGGTTACTTATAATATTTGTAAATTGGGTACAATTGAATTTGCTGATGATAATGGATTAATTGAAGTTGATGTTTCAAGTTTTGACAAATATTGGGACAAAGTTAAATATATCCTAGGTAAATCTGTTTCAAACATACAAAATCAAGAAGATGAAACTCCAATATTATTACTGTTTGCCTCTCCGTATGATGATTTAAATACAATTCTAGAAATGAGTTCAGTTGGTGATTACTTTAATACAAAATTGAATGTTAAACTTGTTTCAGAACCAGTCCCTGTCGAAGAAGATAAGAAGAAACTCAAGAAGAAGAAAAGTGTTATCCAGACTAAACAATTTTTAAATATATCAGTCTTTTACAAGGCCATTTCACTTGATAAACTTTTCCCGAAAAATGGAGATATTTCCATCCTAATGAATGATCAACTCACTAGATTATCATTAAACCTTTATAATATTTGTCCTTCAAAGAAGTCTTCGTCTTCAAGTTTGGCATTAAAAGATAGATTACCTATTGTGACTGTTTCCAAAGATTTACCAAAAAGCATACCGTTTATGCTGACTAAACATCCTGCTGCAAAAAGTATAACTAACGATGAACTTTTCTTACATGTTTGTTATGAGAGATCAATTGATAAAAAATGGTGCGTTGCAAGTTGGACTGATCAATATGGGTGTATTAATTTTACCAAAAGTTGGTTTGTCGGCGATGATAGTAAATCACCTAAAAATTTTGAAGAGGTTTCTAATCAAATAATGGATATAACTTTAGAGTATGTTTTTGCTCACACTGGTAAAACGTTTGTTATTTTAACAAGATTGACTAATGTCATCCCAGATGATGAATTAACTGAATGGAAAAGATTATCTATGAAGAATAACAGGCTGACTTTGGTTGTTTTAACTGTTGAAATCGAATCATCGACTTTAGTATTATCAAATAAAACCAAGAAAGTTATGAGAAATAGAAAAGACGAATTTAAAGATTTTTATTCTGTTAAATATACAGTTGGCTCAACAAGTTCACATTATAATACTCCTAGTAATGCGTTTAATAACCATGTGACTCAACCAAGATTTGATCCAAGTCCTGAGATAAATATTCAAACTCCCTCATATGATTTAATAGCATCACCTAATGATCAAATCTTAACTGGAACTCCAGGAACTTCTGATTTACAATTTAATCTTTCCTCACCTAGTATAGTTGATATTTCAAAAGAATGTTATGGAGTCATATTTCAGGTAGCCCAACCTTTATCTAATCAACCAATCAGAATTCCATTACGTACAGGATTTCTAATTAATTCGATGAATAAGAATAAAATTTTAGAAGTTAATTTATTAAGTTGTCAATCAGGCGTGAGTTCCAATGAATGGCTAAAAAAATTATTACATCAATTTAAAAATTTAAGCGTTTTGAGTGAGTATTATTATGATAATAGTCAATCAAATTTGAAAGAAGATCAAGTAGATGTTGAATTTGATGTTGGTTATGGAGATGATGATGATATTGATCAAGAAGATGAAGACGAATTAAAAGATAAGAATGTTCAATTTGGATATTTTAACGAAGATGGCGATGAAATACAAGAAGTTGATGATGGCAGTTATGGTAATGTTATCCCAATCCATATCTTAGCGGTTAGAAAATTATTAGACAGCCTTATTCATATTAAGGTGGAATGAATCGGCATATTCTTACTTTTATTTTTACTTTACTATATGCATTTTAGGTTTACTGTACTTTTATTTCATAGTACCCTATTTTACTTTTTTTTTACTTTTTTTTGTTATATAAGGATACAAAATTTATTTATTTGGGATTATTAAAATACATAAGCTCAATGCACAAGTAAAGATAGAAATGTAGTAAAAAAGATGAGTTTTTTTAATCGACTTTATTCATTTTCAGTTTAAATATAGGTAATAAATTAAGATCCGACTTAAATGTTTTATCAAACTTATCAAGTGTATCAAAAAGTGTAGTTCTAGTTGTCATTTTACGATGCTTATCCAAAGTATCCCAATTATAATCCATCCAAATAGAGATTTGAAAATTTATCAAAAATTTGAATTTTTTCAACTGAATATCCTCAACATCAGATTTTAAAATCAAATCTAAATATTCTTTTGAAATTGAATCACTATCTTGAATAGTCCACGTGCCAGAAATGAAAGATTCATCTCCAGTTAAATTAACTAACAACTGACTGGAAACAGGTAACAATAAATCTATTTGAGTCATAAAAATTTCATCATCAGTTGAGCAATGAAACATTTCTAATAAATCATAATAATTATATTCCTGCATTTTCTTAGCCATTCCAATAACTAATCTTTCAAATCCCACTTCATTACCACTAAGTAATAAATATTTATTTTGCAAAAAAATTAAAGCTTTTCTAGTTGGAATTGTAGGTAAACATAGAGTCGTTGGGTCACCTTTAACATCATCTATAATTGTATCAATAGGGAAACGATCCTTAACTATTTGCTTATCATTTTCTAAATTTGGAGCTGAATTATCATATTGATCAATTTTATCCATAACAGTATTCAAAAAGTACTCTAACGACTTTGCACTTGAAAATCTAAATAAACTTTTATAATTATTATGAAACATCGTATTATCAACCAATTCCCTGACTATATCAGGACTTAATTTTTTTTGGTTTATTACAGTTTCAAGATTTGTAAATTCCCAATCATAAAATCTTAAAATTAGATGAATCAATTTAGAATAAACATCAACATTCAGTCTATATAAATCCTGTTCACGGAAATGAAGGCATTTGAAGTACCATTTGAATGTATTCCAAGGATTAATTTTGGCATTTAATAAAGGCTTGCTACCAAAAAAGTTTTCCTGATTATATAAGTCTAAGTTATCAGAAAGCAAATCTATATCTTCTTCTTCAGAGTTTGATTCATCAAGTAGTTCCGAACTTTCCTTCTGCTTTCTGGTTATGTGTTCAGTGTAATCTTCATCATTTTCATCATCATTATCCACGTTATCTTCATCATTATCATTATCTCCATCTCCATCATTATTATTCTTATTGTTTGTGCGGCCTGAAAGTGCTAATCTTGTTCTTGAAAGACCTGAAGACGTCATACTAATGAACTTGAAAACATCATCAAACATATCCCTTAGGGTTTTAACTTCTTCGTCTGCTAAAGATCTATTTTGATTTGTTTTTCTCAAAGTTTTATCTAGTAAATCATTTAAATAAGTAAAACTTTGTAAATTTAAGGCAACTAAAGAATAAACGCCATTATCATTTAACTTTGAATCCATATCATAACAGTTAAAAGTGGAAAGCATTAATAAATTAAACATAAGTTTAATTGTTTCTGAATTAGGGTAGTCTAAAAACTCTTTACTTGAAATAATACCAAGTTGTAAATGATGCAACAACTGATTAGCAGATATATATTGGCCCAATTTAAAATGGTGGTCTTGCTCATTTTTATGATATTTCTCAATTTCCTGTTCTCTATTTCTTTTTTGCTGCTTTCTAAGTTTCTCTTGTAGTTCGTGTTGTTTCTTCTTTGGACTTGGAGAGATGTTGATAAGTAACGGCTGCCTCATTTTTTTGGGAGTAGTTGGACCATCCAGCTTTCCAGCTCTCTTCTTGTGGGAACGAGTAGCTACCATGACCTATTGATTGATTTTGGTATATCTTAGAGCCTGAAGTTAGAGGAAAAGGAAAACTAGATTTGATTTGATTCTAATGAAACGCGTCTTTAAATTTAAATTTTGAAACTCTTGATAAATTTTTGTTCATTTTTATAGAGAAGGCCCAGAAAAGAAAGACCAGCTTGAACAAGGTTTACCCAATTCAATGATCAGAGTAGGGCAAATACGATGCAACTCTACTCTTCAGAAAGCTTTGGATAGGGTCAATACCAGGAGGTTGAAGCTCAAAATACCACACTTTCCAGATCAAGCTATTGAGCCATCATCAGATTCAACACCACAAACCAAAATTTTCACAACTTATTCTGATCAACAAGTGTCTGATCTTATCAAGGATTTGATAGGTAAAGGAGAAGATGAACAACATAGAAATATTATCAAATCATCCCATTCATTTGACGCTTTGGTTAGGAAATTGTCCAATAATCCTGAGAATATGGTACTTCCATACAAAGATTTAAAATTAACTGATCCAACACCATATAAAATGAAATGTTTGACAGAAAATAACGATGACTCAAGATTATCAGTCACCAGAATTATACCCAGTATCTGGTGTGAATTAAAGAACATCTATAGATTATATAATGGCAAATTTGAAGAACCATCGAATCAGAATATGATAAGAGGTAAGATTGAACATCTGAAATTTGAATTACTTACACATCCAATTGAAGAGTATGTATTGAAAGATGATTTTGGTAGTTCTGTCGTTTATGAATTGGATAAAAACAAGTCTATTGTAGACTCAGCACCTTCTGAAAAAATGGTAGCACCAATGGAATCAATGGTATCAACTACACTTCAAGAGCAAGAATATCTAGAACCAATTGAATCAACTATACCTCAAGACCAAGAATCTTTGGAAACAGGTGCAACAGATCTAGTAGAAGCTACGTTGCCTATAGAAGAGATTTCATCAGATCAAATAGAAGAACCTAGAATTTTGAGTTCAACAACTTCAGATTCCAAATTACAAGGGGATGAAGATGGGTCTATTCAAACAGGTCCTACTCAAATTACCACTGAAGATCCCAATTCCTTTAAAGAAGAAATCACTCCTTATTTTTCATTTATTCCTAAGGAAATTAGTTTACAAGACAAAGAAAAAATGTTATATGTATCAAGTATACTTAAATCATTTGGAGATGAAAATGAAATTAGTTCAGAATCGGAAAAGTTATTAAGATCTTGGACAAGAAATATATTAAGGTTGACTGATTTATTAAAATTTGGTGAATGTAGAGAAATCTTAGTTTTTGGAATTTATAATAAAGAAACAGAAACCTTAGTTGAGAAAACATGCGATATTGATAGTGAAATAGATAAATCAAAGTATATAACAATAAGTGGTATCATAGATCATTTAACGATAGAAAGTGAATATTCTACCAAGGAAGAATTTAGTGAGTATCAAAAAGAACTAAAAACTAATTACAAAGTTGATTTTGATTTATCTGAATTGATTGAAACAACCAATAGATTATCGGAGAAATATAACGAGCTACTTTTTGTTAAACTAAAAGATTTAAAAACCAGAGCCTATAGATCAATACCTGATAGGAAAACACAAAGTATACATGAGCAACAGGTTGGCATTTACCTGAAATTTTTAAAATCATTAAGTGAAGACAAAATTTTAACTTATTTATTACTAGTGATTAATTTTATGAAAAGAGGTGTTGATATAAATGCACCAATACCACCACATTTGATGATTGAGTTGATGCTACAGAATAACTATTTAATCAAAGACTTTCATGATATTCAACAAGGAAAATTAGTTTCAGGAAATACATTTCTTCTTCTTCAAAATTTGACTCAAAGATACAAAGAGGAGAACTATGTGGCCGAACAAGAAGAAGAGGAAGATGATGATGATGACTATGATGAGGAAGATGAAGATGAATTTACATCATACTGTAAAGACGAATATGACTCATTACGTTTTCATGGAATGGATGTTACTGATATTCCAGAACAATTTAGGTTTATTTTTAATGATTGGAAATTTGTTCCAACTTTTGGAAATTTATTAGTCCGTCAAGCAGAATTATTTCATTCATTAAAAGCGTTATTAACGAGAGATGAAGTTTCTATTGAATATTCAACTGATAAATTAGGTAAATTTGCTGAAATTCAACATAATTATAAGGAGGATTCAACAAATTTTTGCATTGAGGAAGGTTTAAAATTGTGGTTTGGTAAAAGATTACCTTATCCTCCTCAAATTAAAAGTGCATGTTCAAACTGTGAATTTAAATCACAATGTGGTTGGTTTATGAAACATGGTGTCTTGTAATTTTTTATTTATTTATGTATGTATTTATTCGTGTATTTATTTGTGTATTTTAATATTTATTTATTTCTTTAAATCTTTGTTTTACGATAAGAACATTGATAGATATTGTAAACATAACCTGAAAAACAGCGCAGGTAACTAAAAATGCAATAAAAAAAAAAGAAATCCAAAAAAGTACCCAAAGTAAAAATAACTAGAGAATCCTAAGGAATATTAATACACAACAGCGTACTAAGATTAACCATAACTGTAGCCTATATAGCGTAATGTAAAATAATGTATTCAAAAGGACCAAAACCCAATAAAGTAGTATGATCGAAAAAAAAAATGGTAGTAAAGATCGATTTTGTATAATTGCAAAGATGTAATAAATAAATAATAATAATCAAATGATTGATAATGGCGATACTATTGATAACGGAAGAAAAGAAGTTTAATCTTTCTTTTGACGTTTTATCTCGTGTGAATCAGTGGAAGTATAAGTAGTAGAGCTTCCTTTAATCTCAAGATCAATTACAGAAGACGCATCTCTCTTTCTAGTAATAACATCATTATGAGCAACAGAAGATGGATATATAACACCACCAGGCATAACTCTTCCGTATTTTAATTTAGACTCCATATTCAACTTATTAATTAAACTTGGTGTAAACTTTTCTTCATCTGATTTGAATTTATGCTCATTCTCAAAACGATTAGCAGATATTGACGATAATGAATCAGTCATATTAATTAAGTCTAGTAATGTATTCCAAATTTCAGTAGTTTGATTATGAATACCAGGTGAAGTTGAAACTGTAGGTGAATTTGAAATATGATCACGCCAATTGATAGCAGTTTGATGCAAGTCGTTTAATGATTGATGTAAATTATCAAATGCTCTTTCAGTAGTGTGGAAAGTTTCTCTCAAACTATGAGTATTTGTGGTCTCTAAACCAAGTTGTGATATATCATTTCTTGGGATAGCTGGTTCGGATCTTTGGAAAGATGGTGAAGCCCTATTCAGAGTGAGGTCTAATAAGGTTGTGTATGGTGGCGGATTGTTATTTGAAATGGTATCAATTTCTCTGGTAATCATGGAATTTCTATGTTGCAGTTCATTTGAAACTTCAGCTGCCGAATCAGCAATGAATTGGGGATTTGTAAATCTGATATAAGGACTTCCTCTACTATTTCTAGTTAACCTAGTATAGTGAGAGATATCACTTATTCCTCCAATAGACCTTTCACTTGAATCATGATTATCCTCATCATCAGATAATGATCTTCTTCTGCTACTTCTAACAGTTCTAGGTGTAACCCTAATTGTTGGTAGCCTTATTAGTTCACCATTTGCTCTAGCTTCTCGAGTAATTAGATCATCAGTCTCAACAGTGTTTTCAATATTATCATTATCATTATCACTAGTTAAATAATTGGTATTATGAGCTTCGCCATTGGGACCATTTTCTGAAACAATAGAACTAAATGAGGCAGAACTTGAATCTGAAATATTTCCTTGTTCGTTATTTGATGAATCATTATTAATAGTAGATGATCTTAAATTTGTATTTAAAAGAGGTCTATTTAGATGGGATGCTATTTCACGGACTCTGGATTGAGTTAATAAATGTAAACGTTGTGATTGGTTTTGGTTAATATTATTAAGACGACGTGATCTAATATCCCTTAGTCTTTGTTGTAAAGTAGTATTAGAACTTGATCGAACTGGAAGGCTATTAATTCTATCAATTCTTTCATCTAGCTCAGATAAACTTAATTCATCAATATTTTCATCTTCTATGTTAGTAACGATATCAGTATTTGCAGCAAAATGAATTGAAGGTCTTGATATTCTTGTTGTTCTTGGATATGGTCTACTATGATTTGTAAAACCGGGTCTTCTTGAAGCAATTAAACCTCTGGCAGCTTGATTAAAACGAGACAGTGATTCATTGATTCTTTCATTTTCTCTATCTCTTGAATTTGTGCCATTTATCAAAATACCATGAGTAGGTCTATGATTAATACGAGTAATATTTGGAGTTATAGTTGTTGTAGGAGCAGTTGAAACACTATTCTCTCTTCTATTTTCCCTAATTCTTTGTAGTCTTTCTCTTAAATTATTCAAAGTTTCCATATTTGAAATAGTGGGAGGTGGAGACAATGAATCATTTGAAAGTCCACTCAAAGTGCTGGAAGGATGGGCAGTTATATTAGGAATTGGTCTAGGTTCAGGAAGATTAGGAACATAAACATCATTGTTATTGTTATTGTTATCTGTTGTAGGTGGAATATAGGTGTAGCCACCAGACGAGCTGATTCTTCTTCTTTTGGCTCTGTTGCCGTGACTTTGGCGACTGCTATTAGTGTCTTCTAATATATCCCAGGTCAAACCCATTGTGGAAGAGTGTTTTGCAGTGGTTTTGATCTTTTGAAGGAGGAGGAGTGTTAAGAAGAAATCAGGGCAAAATCTCAGAGCGAAGAATTCAAGAATTCGTATTTTTTTAAAACATGCTTGAATTACTCAGAATTAGTAATTACAAGTCCTACCTTTTTGATTATATTATCAAGTGAAAGAATGAAGATATCCTTGCGTATTATAGTGATACAAATTTATACAAATAGAAATAGTTGCTACAATCACTTTCTTGTAACTGAATCCAAATTAACATCCTTTCCCTCATAAAGCTCATCTAATAATCTCTGGTATTTCTTGAACTCTGTGTTTTTGATAACCATCTCATTAACTACTTCATTATTTTCAAAATTTGGAACTGTTTTAGGTGAAGTTAAAGGTTCTTGTTTATCGGTCCTCTTCTTACTTTTATTTCTCTTAATATTATTATTAGTACAACAACTCATAAATAAACTGTTTCTAACATTAGCAAACCCATTGTTTGATAGATCATTAGTGATTGAAGTACTTAATGAATGTTTTTTGTAAAATAATTCGTCTTCAAAATTTAATATATCCTTTGGTTGATACGTAGGACATAGAATAAACTTATTTCGTTCATTACTTAAATTTTCAATTAATCTACCACTTAATAAGATTCCAGAACCTGAAGGTAATAATTCATTGTTATTATTTAAATTAATTAATAAAATATATGGATATGCTATTGGTTTTTTTCTTTTTATAATTTTTTGTAAATTACTATTATTATTATTAATTATATTTTGTGATTTTTTTGAATACATAAAATGTGCAATTTCATAATCTTTTGAAATCATTAATTGAAATCCAGCAATTAAAGATATTTTTTTGATTGTTTCAAAATTAGTTAAAGCTGAATAAATAAAAGGTAATTTTAATTCACAATCTTGTAATACTGGGCTTTCAAATTTATTGATTTTAATTTTCTTTGATTGTTTCTTATAATAATTATTTAATTCCCAATTTATAATTTCAATACATGAATTAGTAAATAAACCAAAAGAATTTGTAAATTTTTCTAAATGTGATAATGGACTTTTGTTCTTAGATTTATTTGAAGTTTTAATAAGTTTATTATTGTTATTATTATTAGGAGGAGTATTATTATTGTTTGTTATTAATGATAATGAACTTGATGGAATAAATTTAGTTTCATTTTCTGAATTCAAGTGAACTATGGGATCAAATTTAGGATAGAATTTGTCTAAATTATATTTTTGTCTATCTGATAAAGATAATGGTATGCTAGATTCTGTAGTTTTAACCTGCTTGTTGATGTTGTTGTCTTCTGACATATTGCTGTAAAATGAACGAACTGAACTAATCAATTGTCATCACATGAATGAATGACTTGTAAGTTAAAGCTTTGAATTTATTATATAGGTGGCCAATTGAGATAGTAGCTAGTATATATAATCACTGGTAAACTATGAATTGTGAATTCCAACTTATAAGTTGCAAATAAAAAAAGATTCTATCGGAAATTAATTTAGTTTGGGTTATAGGATAACAGTTATCAAGGTACGTGTATCTCTAAATAGAGTATAAGAACGGCTTCATATAATTCATCAAACTTTCATTGTGTGGGAATCAGGGTATTCAATATCATAATTAAGGAGCAATATATTTTGAAATTAAAGGATTGTTTCACGTCATACATAAACACAGGAAAAGAGGTGAAGGATAAAATGACTGTTTTGGGCAAGAAGATTCAGCAGGTGCACGGAGGTGCATTTCCGAGAGTCACGTGCCGGTGTGGAGGTGTTTTTGATTCCGACAGAACGCGTTTTGCAAAACAAAACATCAAAAATAAATAAATGGGTGGATGGGATCAACCAAGTTATTTCTTCACTAAAGCTTACAACTCGTGATGAATGAGACTGTAAATGCTACAGTATCAGAAAATGATACATCTGTCAACTCAAATAATTCTTTATTGTTGAACGACTCTTCTTTAAATGATTCAACAACTTTTGAAAATTCAATCTCAAATACTTCTTTAAATACTTCAATTTTAACTGAACAAGAGGACCTTTATGGCAAAATATTACCAACCCCAAATAAGAAACATGAGCCATTAGCATTACCTCATCTACAGACAAAACTTATCATACCTAAGAAGAGACCAAGCAAACGTGGTTCTGTTTCAGATACCCCACATGGCAGGGTTTTAAAAGGTTTGAATCACAATAATAGAGCTGCTACACCAGGTAAGAATGCAAGATCATTCAGTTCTCCAGTCGTTCCTTCAAATAGAGTTCCTTCACTTATATCTTCTCCTATTCCTAATTTAGCTCCAGATGAAAATACAAAAACTTTAACTCCTGAAGCTCGTTTAAGAAAATTTACTTCTCCTATTTCAGTTAGAACATTTTCAAATCCTCATTTAACATCCATAAAAAAACCTTCATTACAAATGAGATTGAAGCAAGTACAACATCAGGATGATTCAAAAGAATTAAGATTATTGGATTTACAAATCAAACAGAAAGAAAATCAATTACAAGAATTATTAAAAATTAAAAAATATAGAGATAATCAAGAAGATTTGAAATTAACTAAATTAATTGAAAAATGGAGAGATATAGCACAACATGGTTCGAATTATATGTTAAATGAAGCTCGGTTAAAAATTTCAAGAATGGGTGGTATACAAAATTTTAGAGAAAGACAAAAGAAATCAAAATTAAGAAAGAAAAAATTTGAATTTGATGAAAATTTATTATATAGATTAGAAGAATATATTGAATCAGATGAATTTAAAAATCTAGATAAATATGAAAAAGATGAAATTCGTTCAAGAAAGAAAGAACTAGAAGAAATGAGTGAAAAGATTGAAAATGGTGATATTGAATTCAGTGATGAAGATGATAATGATGATTATGAATTTACTATGCAAGAGTTATATAAGCAATTAGGTTTTGATTATTCTTTGGTTTATGGATCTAATTAATTCTAATATTTTCTTTATATACCCCTTTCCCTTCTTCCCTTTATTTATTTTAATTTCTTTATGTATGTTGGTTGGTTTTATTTTGGTTTGGTACACACAAAAAATAATTTAATTTATGTTAATTGATATTTGTTCAATGTAATTTTGATACGATAATAAAGCAGGAAACGAAATATGTAAAACTATAAGCAAATAATAATGATTAAATATAAATTAATATAATACAGAAAGAAAAGAAAGAAAAGTAAAATGCAACAGAATAAGGATACAAACAAATTAATTAAAAAACATCACTTAATTTCAATCTTGGTGCAATATTCATGGAAATTAATTCTTGGAATAATAATTTGGCAGCATATGGAATTGTCATCTTAATAATTGCTTCACTTGATTTACATGAAGGACACCAACCATTGTAACCCATTAAACCACATGTATTACAAATATCAACATCAAATGCGTCTGAACTTAACATTAATCTTTCTAATAATAATTGAGAAGCACCATAGGCAATAACACAATCTCTCTCCATTTCACCCAATCTTAAACCACCATCTCTCGATCTACCTTCTGTTGGTTGTCTTGTTAAAACAGCTCTTGGACCTCTGGCTCTTGCATGCATCTTATCTAAAACCATATGCTTCAATTTTTGATAATAAATTGGACCAAAGAAAATATAAGCTTGTAAACATTCACCTGTAATACCACTATATAACATATCCTTACCTGAGTAATTAAAGCCCTTATCAACCAATATCTTGGACATATCTTCTAATTTAGAACCACCAAAACATGTACCATATTCTAAGGTACCATTTAAAACACCGGCCTTACCTGAAACTAATTCTAACATCTTACCAACAGTCATACGGGATGGGAAACCGTGGGGATTCATAATAATATCTGGTGAAATACCTTGATCATTAAAAGGCATATCTTCTTGTTGAACAATAATACCACAGACACCTTTTTGACCATGTCTTGAAGAGAACTTATCACCTAATTCGGGTCTTCTAGTTTGTCTTAATAGAACCTTAATTAAAGCTTGATCATTATCACTAACGGACATCATAACTTGGTCAACATAACTTGGTTCTGGTGCTCTATAAACCATTGGAGCTTCTCTATACTGTTGGCTCTGTTGTGGGCCAGGCTGGACACCAACAACACTTTCAGTTGCATTTGTTGGAACGCTTTTATTAATATAAACTTGACCACTTTGAATTCTCATACCAACTTCACCTAACCCATCTGGTCCTATTGCTCCATGTTGGAAAATAGGTTCACCTTTATCATTGACTCTCATACCTGTAACAATATCTTTGGAATGATTTGGGTATCTTTTTAAAACTGTTGTATTCTTTCTTAGCACTTGACATCTACCAAAACCTCTATCAATTGAAGCCTTATTTAAAACCAAGGCATCTTCAATATCATAACCGGAATAAGACATAACTGCAACTGTAGCATTTTGACCTGCCGGTAATTTATCATATTGAATCAACTCAATTGTTTTAGTTTTAACCATAGGTTGTTGGGGATAGCACATTAAGTATAATAAAGTATCAATTCTTCTGAATTGATTATAAGCAATTGCACCAATTGCTTGCTTACCCATCGCACATTGATAAGTATTTCTTGGTGATTGATTATGATGTGGATAAGGAATTAAACCTGCAACAGCACCTAAAACAGTAAAAGTTTCAATTTCTAAATGGGTTGTCGATAGACTAATATCCTTTTCATATAACGCAATTAAAGAATCATTTTCTTCATTAACATCTAAATATTCAACTAAACCATGAACCAAAAAATCATCAAATCCCCATATACCTTCTTTCAACTTACGTAAATGATGTTCCTTTACTCTTGGATCTCCTTTATCGACAATGATTAATGGTCTACAAATACGACCACCATCAGCAGCAATATGAACAGCAGCATGATGAACATTTGTATAAATTGAAACAAAAGCAGAAACTTTACCTGTTCTTCTTAAATGTCTGAATTTACTAACAAAATGAGTTGGAAATCTTGTTGTTGAAATCATTGTACCATTTAAGTAAACTCCAAATGTACCATTTGTATGTAAGGTCGCACTATCTGCTATTGAAATATCTTCAGCACCTAACATATAACAAAGCTTTTTAATTGGATCTTCTTCATCATCAGTTGTAATATGAGTCATTAAAGCTAAATTCTTAACTAAACCACAAGCTTCACCTTCAGGGGTATCAGAAGTACATAACATACCAAACTGAGAAGGTTGTAAAGCTCTCGGACCAGAAACTTTTCTAGATTTTTCAAACTGTGATGAAATTCTAGTCATCATACCTAATGCTGAAATATATGATAATCTACTTAAAACATGAGTAACACCTGCTCTTTCCATCTTAAATCTCTTCAATGACCAATTACCTGTAGAAATGGATCTATTTAAACCCGTTGTAACATTATTTGAGTGTATATTAATATGAAGCAATGCATCAAATTCAGAAGCTCTGCTTGGTTTTTTCAAAATTTTATCTAAATTGGCTTTAAAATCATTATTAAATTTCTTAAACAAATCTTCAAATAATAAAGACATTAACTGACCTGCTAATTCTAAACGTTTATTACCAACATAATCTCTATCATCAACTAATTTAGGGTTGTGCATAGTCATAATAACTCTTCTAGTCATAATAGCAATATAAATTGCTTTTTCACGAAAATCTAAAGCCTCAACTGTAATATGGGCAATTAATGTTGTTGCAATTGCTTCAATACCTTCTTGTAGAACTGATAGTTTAGGAGCATTCATTCTTCTGATGGTTTTAACTTTTTTACCAATATATTCTAAAGCATCTTTTTGAGAATAAACACCTAATAAAGCAGCCTCTTCAAAATTAATAGAAAATAAATCTTGATAGATTGAATCATCACCACAAACCAATTGAATAATTTCTAAATCAGAAACTATACCTGCTGCTTTTAAAACTATAACAATTGGGATTTCTTCACTAACAGAATTATGTTTTAAATATATTTTATTATGTTTAGTAACAACATAAGTTTTAGATTTTCTTTCGTGTGTTGAAGAAGTAACAGAAGCTTGAACAATTTGCTTTTTCTCGTCAGCTTCAACAATAATTCTATTTTTTGATAATTGTTCTTGAACTAAAATAACTTTTTCGGTACCATTAACAATGAAGTATCCACCTGGATCTAAAGGACATTCATTCAAATAAGCCATTTCTTTTTCATCTTTTTCATGTAAAATACATTTGTTGGATCTTAACATAATTGGCATTCTGCCGATTTCTAAGTCTCTATGAATTATAATTTTCCTTCCTCTTGTGTATTCGACATCAACATAAATTGGAGCAGAATAAGTTAAATCTCTCAATCTACATTCATGAGGAGGCAATAAAACTTCAATCTGATTTGGATCACCACCACTTTTATAGCCAACTCTAATATCCAAATATTTCAAATAAAATTCAGGATCAACATCACTTAAAACTTTTTGATTAGCTTTTATAATTTTTTTTAGATCAACATCAACAAAATAATTAAAAGAATCTAAATGTTGTTTAACCAAACCTTTAACTTTCAAAAATGCAGGTAATAAATTCCATTTGTCTTCAGCTGTATTAATTGGATCTGTTAATGATTTTCCTTTAAACATTGGTTGCAATAGATCATTAAAACCATCATCCGTAGAAGCATGCTTCTTGTGGGATTCAGACTTTTTAGAAGTGCTTGCTTTTCTTTTACCCATTGCAGATTAGAGAAAGGTTTTTGCTTCCGTTGTTTGGGTTTGATTTGAACTTGCTTAAGTATAATTGTAAGATTTGATTAAATTTTTTTGAAAAAACACGGGTGGCGCATGGATGTGGCGCGCAAAAGACTGCGCCGCATATTATTAGATTCTGGAAATCTTGAAGATGATGATGAAGGTGAAGAGAGAGTCTCTCTATAGTTAGGGGCGAAAAGACCAATAAACCATGCCAGACTTGCTAGGAGAATCACCAAACGAACATGGGGACTTGTTTAAGTCCACAATTAATGAATACTTGGAAAACCTACCCGAAGCTGTTCATACCCAATTATATCAATCTCCAGAAACATGTCTTGCAATATTCAGACTATTGCCTTCTTTAGCTAAGTTCTACATTATGACATTAATATTTCAAGACACCCCTGTGAGGTCTTCTGATTTGAACAGATGGATCAAACAGAATTCTGGCTCTAACAACAGTATACAATCTCATAGAAATCCAACTAAAATTTATCAAAATGAATCAATTCATAGACTCAAATCATTGAATTTATTGAAAGAAACTAGAAAACAAGCTACAAATCCAGCAACTGGTAAAACTGCAGTCTTGGTTGCTGTTCATTTAAATAAGACTTTTAGAGACAGTTTTAGAAGAGCAATTACAGGTTCAAAATCAGTTGATGGAATCGATATTGAATCTAAAGAAGCAACACCAATGCCTGAATTAGATCCTACAAAAGAAGCCAGGGAAGAACCAAATTCATTACATAAAATCTTCGAAGATGATGAAGAAATAACAATACCGTTTTTAGATACATATTGTTTAAATAAATGGGAAAATATATTACACTTTATGGTTGGTTCACATGTTAATGAATACCCAAGTGTTGATGTTCTAGCATTGTTAAGATTTGCACATCTAATGGAATTACCTTCTGACAGAGAAAAAAGAGAACTTAGAGACGCAGATTATGATCCTGATTATGAAGAAGGTAGAGTATCGTTTGATACTTTGAAAAAATTATTAATTACACAAAATGGGTTTCAATTCTTATTGCAACCAATTAATGCACAAATTTGGGCTATATTGTTACAATATTTAAAATCATCAGAAAATTCAAATATGAATCCAGTTGATGTTTTAAATTTTATATTTATGTTAGGTTCATTGGAATTAGGAGTGGGTTATCCAATATATATGTTAAGTGAAACACAAATTCTAATGTTAAAAGATTTAGCTGAATATGGATTAATTTATGATCCAGGTTTCCAAACTAATAATAGAAATAGAAAATTTTACCCAACAAGATTATCAACTACGTTAACATCAGAAACAACATCATTTAAAACGCCATCTGCTATAATTAATCAAGAAATTGGCAATGCTAAGAATAATGTTGATCAACAAACAAGTGAGGGTTCAATTATAATTGAAACAAACTTTAAGTTATATTGTTATACTTCATCGCCATTACAAATTGCAATTTTAAATTTATTTGTTCATTTAAGAGCTAGATTTCAAAATATGGTTACAGGTGTATTAACAAGAGAATCTGTTAGATTAGCACTGAATAATGGTATTACGGCTGATCAAATTATTAAATATTTAGAAACACATTCACATCCAGGGATGTCTAAATTAGCTGAAGAAAAATTAAATAAAAAATTAGAATTTGAAACTTCATTAGGTAATATAAATGCAATTAATTCAATAAAACTAGAAATTTTACCTCCAACTGTTGTTGATCAAATTAAATTGTGGCAACTAGAATTGGATAGAATTCAATCGTTTAAAGGTTATTTATATATGGATTTTGCAAATGATTTAGAGTATGAAAAACTATTAAATTATGGTGAAGAAATTGGTGTTGTTTTATGGAAAGATAATACAAAGAGAAAATTTTTTGTTACATCAGAAGGTAATTCTCAATTAATTGAATATACTAATAGAATCATAAGAAGAGGTGGAAGTAATACCCCAAGACAAGGAACTCCTGCATAGAATATTACAATAATTTATATGACTACACTTGAATATTTGTTTACTAAATAACTAATTAATTAATATTATACAATCTTATTTTATATTTAAAGGTCGTAATAAAAGAAGAAAATTATTAAAGTAGTGTATGAGGTATGAAGGAGAAAATAAGAGAAACTTTGTAATATATACTAGTGTTTATCTTCTGTTTTTTCATCTTCCCACTCTTCTTCGTCATCCCCTTCAACTTCAGTGTCAGTATCAAGATCGGACCAATCACTTGTATCTTCATCTTCTTCATCACTTTCATCCTCGTCATCAGAACTTTCATATTGTTCTTCAATTTTTCTAACTTTTTCACCCCTAACTTGAGCCAAAACACCAGCAATTGAATCTTCATCTGGATCTTCAATTCCATATAAATCGTCATTGGAAGCTTCAACAGGTTTATTTTCAACTTGCATTTTTAACGGAATATCTAAATCAGAACCAAAATAAATTAAATTTTTTAAAACTAATCTAAATGGGAATGCGCCAGCATCTTTTGGAGTTGGTGATTGTAAATTAAATTTAAATGTTGAAATTTCAGCTTTTGATTGTAAAAATTCTTCTTGTGATAAATTTAAATTTGATAAATTTAATCTATTTAAATAATTTGGTGTTTCACCTAATTTTCCATCTCTTTGGACAACTAAAAATGCAACCCAACCATTATTTTGATTCAAATAATCGATATCTGGGAAATAAGGAGGTAATGTATCTAATTTCAATTTAGGTTGATCTTCAACAACTTTAAAAGGATTTCTTAAATATTCCAAAGTTTGAGGATCAGTTAATTGATTTTCAATAACTTCTTTTGATAAATTTTTTAGTTCAGGTTTTGATTTTTGTGAAGGGGATTTAACAAAGAATCTTAAGTCTATATGAGCGCTTGAATTTGGTGGTATGTATGATTCGCCAGGAACTTCGAATTTACAATCTAATGGTTCAATTAATGGGATTTTTGAAGCGATTTCTAAAATTTCATTTGAATTTTCAACATTTAAAAATAAAGATGGATCAACAGTTGGTTTTTTCAACAATTTACCTAATGTATGAATTGGTTGATTTGTATCTAATGTATCTAATGAAACACCAGGTAATTGTAAGATTTGTTTAAATTTATTAGTTTTATAATTATCTTCAATATTTAAAGCTTGAATTAAACATCTATGAGTTTCAACTAATTGAAAGCAAATATCAACATTTCTAAAAGTTGAAGCTAAATCTAAAAATCCAGTAATTAATTTAGCTGCAATAACAACAACTTCTAATTTTAATAATTCATCTTTTTGATTATCTAATTTAGTTCTATTAATTTGAGACAATAATAAACTTTGAACTTTTTCAGGTGTTAAAGATTTATTTAATAATTTAAATTCTTTTGCATGAGATAAAAATTCAAAAATGGATTTAATTGTAACAATTTTAGCAGGATTATAATTTAATAAAACTTCCAAGAAATGAGTAGTTGTTTCGACATGTAAACCTAATTTAGTATAAGATTTAACACCATTCCACCAAGAGTTAACAAATAAAGGTAAAATAATTGCAATTAATAAAACATAAACAACAACAACAAAAGGAGATGAAGGGCCATCAACTAAGAATTTTGGTAAAGCAATACCATGTTTAATTTCAGAAGGACCATCAGGATTACCATATTTTAAGAAATTTTCTTTTGAGACATCATCAGTTAAAGCATTTTTAGCTTTAACAATCAATTGATATTTCTCATCGACAGCATCAACTTCTTCAGGAGTCATATTTGATGTATCAACTTTATCAGGATGATAAATTTTAGATAAATCTCTAAATGCTTTAGTAATTTTTTTATCATTAGCAGATTCATCAATATCTAATATTTTCCAAGGATCAAAACTTGATTCAGAAACAACAATTTCAATTGAATTAATTTTAATTATTAAATAAATTGTTAATAACCAACCAATTAATAAAAATAAAAATTTCTTATTAAAGAAAAAAGATTTTGAATTTTTCTTTGATTTATATTTTTTAATTTCATTATTATTATAAGTTTCAAAATTTGCAAGTTTTGGTTCATTAATTGATTTTTTCTTTGAAGAAGAAATTAAATTTGAAACAGTTGATATAGTAGTTGGAATTAAAGGCACTAAAAGACCTGTTAAGACAAAGTAAGGCCAGGTCTCTGCCTTCTCATCATAGTCGTATCTTGATTGAGACATATCCTGTTGAATAAAGACTTTATGACCTTGTTGACTATGTTGTGCCCTTTTCCTCTATGAATTTTCAGTCTTTTCTTCTGTGTTGAAGATCAAAAAATACGTGTCGGGTCGTGCGCAGACTAATCGCACGTGACTTGGTCAGATGCTTGTTGCACGTGACCCTATACGCGGCGCAGTGGCCCTCGGGAAGTTCCGAAATCCGAAAACAGCAGTTGGTTTTGTGATAACTAAAAAATGGCAAAAATGGAGATAAATCTGGTGATGATGAGTGCAGTGTTATTTCCTACTACTTGGTGAACAACAATGGCAACAATGGTGGCTACCAAAGAAGGAGATGATGATTCAATACCATGCTGCTACCCAGACTCAATCACAAATATAAGAAATGATCAATATCCTCATCTGAAAAATCAAATTTATTTGGATCATGCTGGAATGACAATTTATTCCAAAAACTTATTATTAAAAACAAATGATTTATTATTATCAAGTGGTAATTTATTTTCAAATCCTCATTCAAATTCAATTTCTTCAAAAAATTCAACTAATTTAATTTTAAATTCAAGATTAAATTGTTTAAAATTATTTAATTGTGATCCATTAATTTATGATATATCTTTTACTTTAAATTCAACTCATTCAATTAAAATTATTAATAATTTATTCATAGATAATTTTAAAAATTTTGATTATTATTATCATATTCATAGTCATACTTCAATTATTGGTGTTCGTGAATCTTCAACTAATTTTCAATCTTTTCAAAATCCAATTGATATCTTAAATTCATCGAATGATGATGATAGTAATAATGTGAAATTATTTGCCTGGACTGGTCAATCCAATTTAAATGGTGAAAGATACCCGATTACAGAATGGAATAGCTTAATTAAATCATCTTCTTCAACAAATTTTACTTTATTTGATGCTTCATCATTATCAACTACATCTCCACCAAATTTATTAGATTCTGAAAATAGTCCTGATTTCATAGTTATTTCATTTTATAAAATGTTTGGTATACCTGATATTGGAGGTTTAATATTTAAAAAATCGATTGCTAAACAACTTTTTAATAAAAAAAAATATTTTGGTGGTGGTACAGTTGATGCAGTTTCTGGTTTGGATAATTATAAAAGATTTAAATCAACTAATTTACATTCAATTATTGAAGATGGTACTTTACCAATTCATTCAATCTTACAATTATCTTTAGCAATTGATAGTCATTTAGAATTATATGGTTCATTTAATAATATTTCATTATATACTAATGAATTAACAAATTATACATTTAATCAATTAAATAGTTTAAAATATGATAATAAACAACCAATGATTAAAGTTTATAAGAATTTAAATTCATTTGGTCAAGGACCAATTATTGCTTTTTCATTATTAAATAAATTTGGTAATGATTTAGGTTATTATGATTTTGAACAAATTATATCATTAAAAAATATTTCTTTAAGAACAGGTACAGTATGTAATCCTGGTGGAATTCAAGTTTATTTAAATAGAAAAACTAATGAAATTATAAATGATTATAATAATGGTCATAAATGTGGTGATCAATTTGATATAATAAATAATAAACCAACAGGTTTAATTAGAATTAGTTTTGGTTCAATGACTTTAAAATCTGAAATTGATGAATTAATTGAAAATATTAAAGAATTTTTATCTAAAATTATTATTAAAGAAGAAGAAAATAAAATGAGTAATAACAATAATGAAACTCAAATTGAAAAATTGATTATTTATCCATTAAAATCATGTTTAGGATATTCAATTCCTCCAAATATAAAATGGGAAATTACAAAAGAAAATGGATTCATACATGATAGAGAATTCTTATTAATTAATTTATTAGATGGATCACCAATGCTTTTGAAAAATCATAAACGAATGTGTTTTTTAAAACCAATTTTAAATCTTAATAATGACATGAATTCAAATCAAATTTCATCAATTACAATTAAAAATATATTAACTAATGATTCAATTACAATGAATTTAGATATTTTAAATAATTATCAAACTAAACAATTAAATAATAAATATATTATAATTGATGAAAAACTATTTATTAAATTTTTTCAAAATTTATTAGATTTACCATGTACATTAGGTAAATTAATTGAAAATAAGAGTTCATTACAAAATAAATCGAATTTCTTATTAACTAATTTAACATCATTAGAATCATTAGAAACTAATGATGAATTAATTAAAAGATTTAGATCAAATTTAATAGTTAAATCAATTAAACCATTTGAAGAAGATTCATGGAATTATTTAAATTTTAAAAATTCAAATATCATTTTAAACAAATTGTGTAATTGTAATAGATGTCATATGATAACTATAACAAATGAAGGAAAAACTGATTCTTCATTGTTTTTAAAATTAGCTAAAACTAGAAAACAAGATGATGGTAAAATTTATTTCGGGATTAATTTAAATGTATTGGAATTGGGGTCTGGTTTTATTTCTGTTGGTGATAAGATTATTTGTAGTTAATATTTATGGTAGGTTTTTTAAAGTTCTTCTTTGTTTTCTTTGTTTTCTTTGTTTTCTTTGTTTTCACTGTTTTCACTGTTTTAAAAATAAAAATAAACCGAGCGCTTCTAAAAAGTTAAGATCATACTTATAAGTAACTCTTTCACTAAACACCCATTAATTCACACATAATCCCTTCATAATGACCATCTACTTTGTTTCACTCATATCTAGAGATGTATGTACTCATGAAAATTTGTTTCAATGTTTTATCTCTTTAATTTTACTAACAACAATTCAATCAAGGACCACCCATTATACATACAACCATTTTCACCATATGAAACATCATCAGCACAACAACAACAAGAATCAGAAACAACGAATGGAATAAATCTAGAAAAAGATTCATTTACAGATGAATCCAAAAATGTTAATGAATTATTAAAATATAACTTTTTATCACATATGGCATTAGATATATTTGAATCACCATTTGCAACTACTAATACATCAAATTCAAATAATTCAACAACTCAAAATAATAAAAATTATCAATTGTTATTTGTTCAAGATAGTGTATTTGTATTTGGATTAGAAACAAATACAGGTTTGAAAATAATTTTAGGTTGTTCAAGAAAAGAAAATGATTCATCCATTTCAAATGAAATTAATTTATCACCTGTTTTTAAAGATGTTCATAGAGCTTATTTAAGACTGATTTGTAATCCTTTTAGAAATGTTAATGATGTTGATAAAGAAATTGAAAATCCTAAATTTGATTCAAAGATTAAAGAAATTGTTGATGAATGGAATAAGACTCATTGATAGATAATAATAATTCTAATTTTTGGTGTACATTTTAAATATATGACGGTATATATATTATTTTTAATATAACTACGTATTGATGATAATTATTATTAATAAATTAAAATAATATATTAAAATAAGACCGTTATTAACATACATAAAAAGCAAAAAGTATAAAAATGATATAGTAATTCCAATATCCAAACCCGTAATCAAAAATAATAACCTAAAACTATTTCAAGACAACATTGGCACCTCTCAATGCTAAATACTGTTGATCAACGCCAGAAGCCATAGATTTAACCACTCCATAGCATTCTTTATCATAATACCTTAATTGATTATGAGGAGATTTATATGTTGTTGGTAAACCTGTCAAATCACAATATGTTTTAATTGGTTTTAAAGATGGAGGTGCATCAACAGATTGATATGATATTAAATTTGTTAATGGTTTTGATGATTCTTGTTGTTTTTGTTGAGTTCTTTTTATATCATCATTTAAAATTTGTTTTAAAGCTTTATACCTTTTCTTTGGAAGTTTGACTCCAGACTTAAATTTATATGCACTTGATAATTTATCTGTTAGTTCAGCCAATATTCTAGCATTATCGGATGACATGATTGAAGAATGGTTACTTGAATTTATTTGTAAAAGAGTTAGTTAATTTGTTGTTACTCTATAACTTTGAATAATAATTTGGTGTTTTCAACACCCGTTCACCAACATCAAATAATCCCGATGCAAATTTGAAATACACACGTGCACCAGGAGGAATCCAGGATCCATATTCCGATAAAAAAGTGAAAACCATTTCAAAAAGTTCACAAATTGTGCATTTTTGAACTTTTTGCGACAGCGCAAATGTTGTAGCAATTAGCGAATCACAGTACAATAAACCACGTAAAAGTCAGGCTGAAGTTACGTAAGCGTCACTTTCGTGCACAAAAACACCGCTTAAATAGGAAAGTCGTTCACATTCGAGCTGTTTCAGGTGTCTGAATGCAGTAATTGGAGCGGGTAACCCACAACAATCTCACTATGGTTCCAGTTAAGTATGGGCGAGCGACAAAACTGCGATTATCTTGAGACGATAATTCTGAAATTCAAGTACAAATCTATATATACTTCACGCTACAGGAGGTCAAAATTATTGTAATTTACATTTTTGTGATCTAGAGAGTCAGGGCTATATATATATATAACTTTTAAAAATATTGAGTCAGTTTTCAAAATTTTTAGGAATCTCACTTCTTTCAATTTTGAATTTGAAGCGACATTACTAACAAAATGTGTTCGATTTTGACAACCACAACGAAACTTTGGCGTATATTCCGGATGAGTAAAATAAATGGCGGTCAGATTCGGATGAGAACACCAAACCAGCTTATTTCACCCTCTAACTCACCAACAACACTTTTGTTTTTCCTAATATTTATATAGCTTTATTCAGAATGAGAAGGAGAATACGTATATACCACTAACTTTGTATTTCCAGAGATATTAACAAACTGGCCTAAATCCTTCCGTTTTAAGCTATTATTTCGCTCTAGTTTGAGTACTAACGAGGATTTTTGCTTGCTTTTTTCAATCTCAGGAATTATCGAAAAATCTCGTTCTTAACTATGGTCGCGCCGACAAACTTCAACGAAAAGCTGTCGACATTTTTGAAAATGTTTTTAAAAAACTTGGGCTACATCAAAAAAGAGCGTCTATAACATACTAAACCGGCAATTTTACCATAATCAAGACCATTTGGCGCCACTGGCGACGTGCATGGTGCAGGTTCATGGGGGAGTGCGGCCGAGTGCCTGTGGAGATCATGCACGGTTGCAGGCGATGGTCGAACCAGCCCCCTCTCAAAAAAAAGTTTTTCGCTCGAGCTTGACCAAATCCTCTAAAATAGGTTATAAAATATACAACATTTGCGCTGTCGCGAGGTCGTGTACTTGGTTCAAAAATGTTGGATTCAAAAATTAGTCCGATGTCGTTTCGAATTCCTCCGAGAATGAAAATTTTTCTCGCTTTTTGGAACCATAGTGTCGACTAGATCTATCTAGATCTATATCTGTCGTGATGCAACATTTAAACTGTCGCAGCGTTTTGATCAACTCTGCTACCATATACCATTTTTACCAATTGTATAAAACTTCTCTGGAAACAGTAATAACAGTAAGACTAGTTAGTTATGATCGAGTATAGTGCAGATATGGAAAAGAAGAAAAATAAAAACAAAGAAAAATAAAAAAAAGAGTATTAAATAGAATCATATATAGGAGAAATAATAATAACGAGAAAACAAAAACATTTGTGCAAATATAAATATATTAAGAAAAGCAAATTACATTACAACCATCACCAACATGAAAATCCACCGTCAACCATTAAGTTAGAACCAGTAGTGTAGGAAGAAGCGGATTCAGATAATAAATATAAGACAGAACCAATAAATTCTTTTGGTTCAGATAATCTACCACTTGGAATACCACTGACCCATCTTTGATATAATTCTTCATTACCATTAATAACATTTTTAGTTAATGGAGTTAAGATATAACCTGGGGATAAAGAGTTAACTCTAATATTATACTTGGCCCATTCAGCAGCTAATGATTTCACCATATGAATAACACCAGCTTTGGACATATTGTAACCAACTTGAGGTTGAGGATCATTAACAATAACACCAGACATTGAACCAATCATAACAATAGAACCACCTTTAATACCTTGTTCGATCAAAGGTTTAGCAAAAGATTGTGAAACATATAATGAACCTAATAAGTTAACTTTAATTAGT